>JAUJEF010000224.1:0-187000 GCA_030444885.1 Citrus sp. QX-2021 | reverse complement strand
GGACGAAGCTGGCCAGCCCCACCCCCCAAGTCTAAAGCCCACCCGTTTTTGTGGCCTTTTTCCACTGGACGAACTTGGCGCCGCGGCCTTCGGGCGGGAATTTTTGGACGCAGTTGTGCCCGCGGCCTATTTTTGGCAAGCAGAGGCCCCTCGTAAAGTCTCGCGCCATTCCGGGTCCGGCGGACGAAGTCGGCCAGCCCCACCCCCCAAGGCTATAGCCCACCCATTTTTGTGGCCTTTTTCCACTGGACGAACTTGGCGCCGCGGCCTTCGGATGGGTATTTTTGTGCGTGGCTGTGGCCGCGGCCTATTTTTGGCACACGGAGGCGCCTCGCAAAGTCTCGCGCAATTTGGAGTCCGGCGGACGAAGTTGGCCAGTCCAACCCCCCCAGACTATAGCCCGCCCGTTTTTGTGGCCCTTTTCCGCTGGACGAACTTGGCGCCGCGGCCTTCGGGCGGGTATTTTTGGGCGCGGCTTTGCCCGCGGCCTATTTTTGGCACACTGAGGCGCCTCGCAAAGGCTCGCGCCATTCCGAGCCCGGCGGACGAAGTGGCCCAGCCCCACCCCCCAAGGCTATGGCCCACCCGTTTGTGTGGCCTTTTTCCGCTGGACGAATTTGGCGCCGCGGCCTTCGGGCGGGTATTTTCGGGCGCGTCTGTGGCTGCGGCCTATTTTTGGCACACGGAGGCGCCTCGCAAAGTCTCGCGCCATTCCGAGTCCGGCGGACGAAGTTGGCCAGCCCCACCCCCCAAGGCTATAGCCCACCCGTTTTTGTGGCCTTTTTCCACTGGACGAACTTGGAACAACGGCCTTCGGGCGGGTATTTTTGCGCGCGGCTGTGCTCGCGGCCTATTTTTGGTACACGGAGGTGCCTCGCACAGTCTCGCGCCATTCCGAGTCCGGCGGACCTAGTTGGCCAGCCCCACCCCCCAAGGCTATATCCCACCCGTTTTTGTGGCCTTTTTCCGCTTGACGAACATGGCGCCGCGGCCTTCGGGCTGGTATTTTTGGGCGCGGCTGTGCCCGCGGCCTATTTTTGGCACACGGAGGCGCCTCGCAAAGTCTCGCACCATTCCGAGTCCGGCGGACGAAGTTGGCCAGCCCCACCCCCCAAGGCTATAGCCCACACATTTTTGTGGCCTTTTTCCACTGGACGAACTTGGCGCCGTGGCCTTCGGACGGGTATTTTTGGGCGCAGCTGTGGCCGCGGCCTATTTTTGGCACACGGAGGCGCCTCGCAAAGTCTCGCGCCATTCGGAGTCCGGCAGACGAAGTTGGCCAGCCCCACCCCCCAAGACTATAGCCCACCCGTTTTTGTGGCCCTTTTCCGCTGGACGAACTTGGCGCCGCGGCCTTCGGGCGGTTAGTTTTGGGCGCGGCTGTGCCCGCGGCCGAGTTTTGGCACACGGAGGCGCCTCGCAAAGTCTCGCGCCATTCCGAGTCCGGCGGACGAAGTTGGCCAGCCCCACCCCCCAAGGCTATAGCCCACCCATTTTTGTGGCCGTTTTTCCACTGGACGAACTTGCCGCCGCGGCCTTCGGACGGGTATTTTTGGGCGCGGCTGTGGCCACGGCCTATTTTTGGCACACGGAGGCGCCTCGCAAAGTCTCGCGCCATTCCGAGTCCGGCGGACGAAGTTGGCCAGCCCCACCCCCCAAGAGTATAGCCCACCCGTTTTTGTGGCCCTTTTCCGCTGGACGAACTTGGCGCCGCGGCCTTCGGGCGGGTATTCTTGGGCGCGGATGTGCCCGCGGCCTATTTTTGGCACACGGAGGCGCCTCGCAAAGTCTCGCGCCATTCCGAGTCCGGCGGACGAAGTTGGCCAGCCCCACCCCCCAAGCCTATAGCCCACCCGTTTTTGTGGCCCTTTTCCGCTGGACGAACTTGGCGCCGCAGCCTTCGGGAGGGTATTTTTGGGGGCGGCTGTGCCCACGGCCTATTTTTGGCACACGGAGGTGCCTCACAAAGTCTCGCGCCATTCCGAGTCCGGCGGACGAAGTTGGCCAGCCCCACCCCCCAAGGCTATAGTCCACCCGGGTTTGTGGCCTTTTTGCGCTGGACGAACTTGGCGCCGCGGCCTTCGGGCGGGTATTTTTTGGCGCGGCTGTGCCCGCGGCCTATTTTTGGCACACGGAGACGCCTCGCAAAGTCTCGCGCAATTCCGAGTCAGGCGGATGAAGTTGGCCAGCCCCACCCCCCAAGGCTATAGCCCACCCGTTTTTGTGGCCTTTTTCCGCTGGACGAACTTGGCGCCGCGGCCTTCGGGAGGGTATTTTTGGGTGCGGCTGTGGCCGAGGCCTATTTTTGGCACACGGAGGCACCTCGTAAAGTCTCGCGCCATTCCGAGTCCGGCGAACGAAGCTGGCCAGCCCCACCCCCCAAGGCTATAGCCCACCCGTTTTGTGGCCTTTTTCCGCTGGACGAACTTGGCGCCGCGGCCTTCGGGCGGGTATTTTTGGGCGCGGCTGTGCCCGCGGCCGAGTTTTGGCGCACGGAGGTGCCTCGCTAAGTCTCGCGCCATTCCGAGTCCGGCGGACGAAGTCGGCCAGCCCCACCCCAGAAGGCTATAGCCCACCCGTTTTTGTGGCCTTTTTCCACTGGACGAACTTGGCGCCGCGGCCTTCGGGTGGGAATTTTTGGACGCGGCTCTGCCCGCGGCCTATTTTTGGCACGCGGAGGCCCCTCGCAAAGTCTCGCGCCATTCCGGGTCCGGCGGACGAAGTCGGCCAGCCCCACCCCCCAAGGCTATAGCCCACCCATTTTTGTGGCCTTTTTCCACTGGACGAACTTGGCGCCGCGGCCTTCGGATGGGTATTTTTGTGCGCGGCTGTGGCCGCGGCCTATTTTTGGCACACGGAGGCGCCTCGCAAAGTCTCGCGCAATTCGGAGTCCGGCGGACGAAGTTGGCCAGTCCCACCCCCCAAGACTATAGCCTGCCCGTTTTTGTGGCCCTTTTCCGCTGGACGAACTTGGCGCCGCGCCCTTCGGTCGGGTATTTTTGGGCGCGGCTTTGCCCGCGGCCTATTTTTGGCACACTGAGGCGCCTCGCAAAGTCTCGCGCCATTCCGAGCCCGGCGGACGAAGTGGGCCAGCCCCACCCCCCAAGGCTATGGCCCACCCGTTTGTGTGGCCTTTTTCCGCTGGACGAATTTGGCGCCGCGGCCTTGGGGGCGGGTATTTTCGGCCGCGGCTGTGGCTGCGGCCTATTTTTGGCACACGGAGGCGCCTCGCAAAGTCTCGCGCCATTCCGAGTCCGGCGGACGAAGTTGGCCAGCCCCACCCCCCAAGGCTATAGCCCACCCGTTTTGTGGCCCTTTTCCGCTGGACGAATTTGGCGCCGCGGCCTTCGGGCGGGTATTTTTGCGCGCGGCTGTGCTCGCGGCCTATTTTTGGTACACGGAGGTGCCTCGCACAGTCTCGCGCCATTCCGAGTCCGGCGGACCTAGTCGGCCAGCCCCACCCCCCAAGGCTATAGCCCACCCGTTTTTGTGGCCTTTTTCCGCTGGACGAACATGGCGCCGCGGCCTTCGGGCGGGTATTTTTGGGCGCGGCTGTGGCCGCGGCCTATTTTTGGCACACGGAGGTGCCTCGCAAAGTCTCGCGCCATTCGGAGTCCGGCGGACGAAGTTGGCCAGCCCCACCCCCCAAGACTATAGCCCACCCGTTTTTGTGGCCCTTTTCCGCTGGACGAACTTGGCGCCGCGGCCTTCGGGCGTTTAGTTTTGGGCGCGGCTGTGCCCGCGGCCGAGTTTTGGCACACGGAGGCGCCTCGCAAAGTCTCGCGCCATTCCGAGTCCGGCGGACGAAGTTGGCCAGCCCCACCCCCCAAGGCTATAGCCCACCCATTTTTGTGGCCTTTTTTCACTGGACGAACTTGGCGCCGCGGCCTTCGGACGGGTATTTTTGGGCGCGGCTGTGGCCACGGCCTATTTTTGGTACACGGAGGCGCCTCGCAAAGTCTCGCGCCATTCCGAGTCCGGCGGACGAAGTTGGCCAGCCCCACCCCCCAAGAGTATAGCCCACCCGTTTTTGTGGCCCTTTTCCGCTGGACGAACTTGGCGCCGCGGCCTTCGGGCGGGTATTCTTGGGCGCGGATGTGCCCGCGGCCTATTTTTGGCACACGGAGGCGCCTCGCAAAGTCTCGCGCCATTCCGAGTCCGGCGGACGAAGTTGGCCAGCCCCACCCCCCAAGCCTATAGCCCACCCGTTTTTGTGGCCCTTTTCCGCTGGACGAACTTGGCGCCGCAGCCTTCGGGAGGGTATTTTTGGGGGCGGCTGTGCCCACGGCCTATTTTTGGCACACGGAGGTGCCTCACAAAGTCTCGCGCCATTCCGAGTCCGGCGGACGAAGTTGGCCAGCCCCACCCCCCAAGGCTATAGTCCACCCGTTTTTGTGGCCTTTTTGCGCTGGACGAACTTGGCGCCGCGGCCTTCGGGCGGGTATTTTTTGGCGCGGCTGTGCCCGCGGCCTATTTTTGGCACACGGAGACGCCTCGCAAAGTCTCGCGCAATTCCGAGTCAGGCGGATGAAGTTGGCCAGCCCCACCCCCCAAGGCTATAGCCCACCCGTTTTTGTGGCCTTTTTCCGCTGGACGAACTTGGCGCCGCGGCCTTCGGGAGGGTATTTTTGGGTGCGGCTGTGGCCGAGGCCTATTTTTGGCACACGGAGGCACCTCGTAAAGTCTCGCGCCATTCCGAGCCCGGCGAACGAAGCTGGCCAGCCCCACCCCCCAAGGCTATAGCCCACCCGTTTTTGTGGCCTTTTTCCGCTGGACGAACTTGGCGCCGCGGCCTTCGGGCGGGTATTTTTGGGCGCGGCTGTGCCCGCGGCCGAGTTTTGGCGCACGGAGGTGCCTCGCTAAGTCTCGCGCCATTCCGAGTCCGGCGGACGAAGTCGGCCAGCCCCACCCCAGAAGGCTATAGCCCACCCGTTTTTGTGGCCTTTTTCCACTGGACGAACTTGGCGCCGCGGCCTTCGGGTGGGAATTTTTGGACGCGGCTCTGCCCGCGGCCTATTTTTGGCACGCGGAGGCCCCTCGCAAAGTCTCGCGCCATTCCGGGTCCGGCGGACGAAGTCGGCCAGCCCCACCCCCCAAGGCTATAGCCCACCCATTTTTGTGGCCTTTTTCCACTGGACGAACTTGGCGCCGCGGCCTTCGGATGGGTATTTTTGTGCGCGGCTGTGGCCGCGGCCTATTTTTGGCACACGGAGGCGCCTCGCAAAGTCTCGCGCAATTCGGAGTCCGGCGGACGAAGTTGGCCAGTCCCACCCCCCAAGACTATAGCCTGCCCGTTTTTGTGGCCCTTTTCCGCTGGACGAACTTGGCGCCGCGCCCTTCGGTCGGGTATTTTTGGGCGCGGCTTTGCCCGCGGCCTATTTTTGGCACACTGAGGCGCCTCGCAAAGTCTCGCGCCATTCCGAGCCCGGCGGACGAAGTGGGCCAGCCCCACCCCCCAAGGCTATGGCCCACCCGTTTGTGTGGCCTTTTTCCGCTGGACGAATTTGGCGCCGCGGCCTTCGGGCGGGTATTTTCGGGCGCGTCTGTGGCTGCGGCCTATTTTTGGCACACGGAGGCGCCTCGCAAAGTCTCGCGCCATTCCGAGTCCGGCGGACGAAGTTGGCCAGCCCCACCCCCCAAGGCTATAGCCCACCCGTTTTTGTGGCCTTTTTCCACTGGACGAACTTGGAACAACGGCCTTCGGGCTGGTATTTTTGCGCGCGGCTGTGCTCGCGGCCTATTTTTGGTACACGGAGGTGCCTCGCACAGTCTCGCGCCATTCCGAGTCCGGCGGACCTAGTCGGCCAGCCCCACCCCCCAAGGCTATAGCCCACCCGTTTTTGTGGCCTTTTTCCGCTGGACGAACATGGCGCCGCGGCCTTCGGGCGGGTATTTTTGGGCGCGGCTGTGGCCGCGGCCTATTTTTGGCACACGGAGGTGCCTCGCAAAGTCTCGCGCCATTCGGAGTCCGGCGGACGAAGTTGGCCAGCCCCACCCCCCAAGACTATAGCCCACCCGTTTTTGTGGCCCTTTTCCGCTGGACGAACTTGGCGCCGCGGCCTTCGGGCGTTTAGTTTTGGGCGCGGCTGTGCCCGCGGCCGAGTTTTGGCACACGGAGGCGCCTCGCAAAGTCTCGCGCCATTCCGAGTCCGGCGGACGAAGTTGGCCAGCCCCACCCCCCAAGGCTATAGCCCACCCATTTTTGTGGCCTTTTTTCACTGGACGAACTTGGCGCCGCGGCCTTCGGACGGGTATTTTTGGGCGCGGCTGTGGCCACGGCCTATTTTTGGCACACGGAGGCGCCTCGCAAAGTCTCGCACCATTCCGAGTCCGGCGGACGAAGTTGGCCAGCCCCACCCCCCAAGGCTATAGCCCACACATTTTTGTGGCCTTTTTCCACTGGACGAACTTGGCGCCGTGGCCTTCGGACGGGTATTTTTGGGCGCAGCTGTGGCCGCGGCCTATTTTTGGCACACGGAGGTGCCTCGCAAAGTCTCGCGCCATTCGGAGTCCGGCGGACGAAGTTGGCCAGCCCCACCCCCCAAGACTATAGCCCACCCGTTTTTGTGGCCCTTTTCCGCTGGACGAACTTGGCGCCGCGGCCTTCGGGCGTTTAGTTTTGGGCGCGGCTGTGCCCGCGGCCGAGTTTTGGCACACGGAGGCGCCTCGCAAAGTCTCGCGCCATTCCGAGTCCGGCGGACGAAGTTGGCCAGCCCCACCCCCCAAGGCTATAGCCCACCCATTTTTGTGGCCTTTTTTCACTGGACGAACTTGGCGCCGCGGCCTTCGGACGGGTATTTTTGGGCGCGGCTGTGGCCACGGCCTATTTTTGGTACACGGAGGCGCCTCGCAAAGTCTCGCGCCATTCCGAGTCCGGCGGACGAAGTTGGCCAGCCCCACCCCCCAAGACTATAGCCCACCCGTTTTTGTGGCCCTTTTCCACTGGACGAACTTGGCGCCGCGGCCTTCGGGCGGGTATTTTTGGGCGCGGATGTGCCCGCGGCCTATTTTTGGCACACGGAGGCGCCTCGCAAAGTCTTCCGCCATTCCGAGTCCGGCGGACGAAGTTGGCCAGCCCCACCCCCCAAGCCTATAGCCCACCCGTTTTTGTGGCCCTTTTCCGCTGGACGAACTTGGCGCCGCAGCCTTCGGGAGGGTATTTTTGGGGGCGGCTGTGCCCACGGCCTATTTTTGGCACACGGAGGTGCCTCACAAAGTCTCGCGCCATTCCGAGTCCGGCGGACGAAGTTGGCCAGCCCCACCCCCCAAGGCTATAGTCCACCCGTTTTTGTGGCCTTTTTCCGCTGGACGAACTTGGCGCCGCGGCAGTCGGGCGGGTATTTTAGGGCGCGGCTGTGCCCGTGGCCTATTTTTGGCACATGGAGGCGCCTCGTAAAGTCTCACACCATTCCCAGTCCGGCGGACGAAGTTGGCCAGCCCCACCCCCCAAGGCTATACCCCACCCGTTTTAGTGGCCTTTTTGCGCTGGACGAACTTGGCGCCGCGGCCTTCGGGCGGGTATTTTTTGGCGCGGCTGTGTCCGCGGCCTATTTTTCGTACACGGAGACGCCTCGCAAAATCTCGCGCAATTTCGAGTCAGGCGGATGAAGTTGGCCAGCCCCACCCCCCAAGGCTATAGCCCACCCGTTTTTGTGGCCTTTTTCCGTTGGACGAACTTGGCGCCGCGGCCTTCGGGAGGGTATTTTTGGGTGCGGCTGTGGCTGAGGCCTATTTTTGGCACACGGAGGCACCTCGTAAAGTCTCGCGCCATTCCGAGTCCGGCGGACGAAGCTGGCCAGCCCCACCCCCCAAGGCTATAGCCCACCCGTTTTTGTGGCCTTTTTCCGCTGGACGAACTTGGCGCCGCGGCCTTCGGGCGGGTATTTTTGGCCGCGGCTGTGCCCGCGGCCGAGTTTTGGCGCACGGAGGCGCCTCGCTAAGTCTCGCGCCATTCCGAGTCCGGCGGACGAAGTCGGCCAGCCCCACCCCAGAAGGCTATAGCCCACCCGTTTTTGTGGCCTTTTTCCACTGGACGAACTTGGCGCCGCGGCCTTCGGGTGGGAATTTTTGGACGCGGCTCTGCCCGCGGCCTATTTTTGGCACGCGGAGGCCCCTCGCAAAGTCTCGCGCCATTCCGGGTCCGGCGGACGAAGTCGGCCAGCCCCACCCCCCAAGGCTATAGCCCACCCATTTTTGTGGCCTTTTTCCACTGGACGAACTTGGCGCCGCGGCCTTCGGATGGGTATTTTTGTGCGCGGCTGTGGCCGCGGCCTATTTTTGGCACACGGAGGCGCCTCGCAAAGTCTCGCGCAATTCGGAGTCCGGCGGACGAAGTTGGCCAGTCCCACCCCCCAAGACTATAGCCTGCCCGTTTTTGTGGCCCTTTTCCGCTGGACGAACTTGGCGCCGCGCCCTTCGGGCGGGTATTTTTGGGTGCGGCTTTGCCCGCGGCCTATTTTTGGCACACTGAGGCGCCTCGCAAAGTCTCGCGCCATTCCGAGGCCGGCGGACGAAGTGGGCCAGCCCCACCCCCCAAGGCTATGGCCCACCCGTTTGTGTGGCCTTTTTCCGCTGGACGAATTTGGCGCCGCGGCCTTCGGGCGGGTATTTTTGGGCGCGTCTGTGGCCGCGGCCTATTTTTGGCACACGGAGGCGCCTCGCAAAGTCTCGCGCCATTCCGAGTCCGGCGGACGAAGTTTGCCAGCCCCACCCCCCAAGGCTATAGCCCACCCGTTTTTGTGGCCTTTTTCCGCAGGACGAACTTGGCGCCCCGGCCTTCGGGCGGTTATTTTTGGGCGCGGCTGTGTCCGGGGCCTATTTTTGGCACACGGAGGCCGCTCGCAAAGTCTCGTTCGATTCCGAGTCCGGCGGACGAAGTTGGCCAGCCCCACCCCCCAAGGCTATAGCCCACCCGTTTTTGTGGCCTTTTTCCGCTGGACGAACTTGGCGCCCCGGCCTTCGGGCGGGTATTTTTGGGCGCGGCTGTGCCCGCGGCCTATTTTTGGCACACAGAGTCGCCTCACAAAGTCTCGCGCCAATCCGAGTCCGGCGGACGAAGTTGGCCAGCCCCACCCGCCAAGACTACAGCCCACCCGTTTTTGTGGCCCTTTTCCGCTGGACGAACTTGGCGCCGCGGTCTTCGAGAGGGTATTTTTGGGGGCGGCTGTGCCCGCGGCCTATTTTTGGCACACGGAGGTGCCTCGCAAAGTCTCGCGCCATTTCGAGTCCGGCGGACGAAGTTGGCCAGCCCCACCCGCCAAGACTACAGCCCACCCGTTTTTGTGGCCCTTTTCCGCTGGACGAACTTGGCGCCGCGGTCTTCGAGAGGGTATTTTTGGGGGCGGCTGTGCCCGCGGCCTATTTTTGGCACACGGAGGTGCCTCGCAAAGTCTCGCGCCATTTCGAGTCCGGCGGACGAAGTTGGCCAGCCCCACCCCCCAAGGCTATAGTCCACCCGTTTTTGTGGCCTTTTTCCGCTGGAAGAACTTGGCGCCGCGGCAGTCGGGCGGGTATTTTAGGGCGCGGCTGAGCCTGTGGCCTATTTTTGGCACACGGAGGCGCCTCGCAAAGTCTCGCGCCATTCCGAGTCCGGCGGACGAAGTTAGCCAGCCCCACCCCCCAAGACTACAGCCCACCCGTTTTTGTGGCCCTTTTCCGCTGGACGAACTTGGCGCCGCGGCCTTCGGGAGGGTATTTTTGGGGGCGGCTGTGCCCGCAGCCTATTTTTGGCACACGGAGGTGCCTCGCAAAGTCTCGCGCCATTCCGAGTCCGGCAGACGAAGTTGGCCAGCCCCACCCGCCAAGACTACAGCCCACCCGTTTTTGTGGCCCTTTTCCGCTGGACGAACTTGGCGCCGCGGCCTTCGAGAGGGTATTTTTGGGGGCGGCTGTGCCCGCGGCCTATTTTTGGCACACGGAGGTGCCTCGCAAAGTCTCGCGCCATTTCGAGTCCGGCGGACGAAGTTGGCCAGCCCCACCCCCCAAGGCTATAGTCCACCCGTTTTTGTGGCCTTTTTCCGCTGGAAGAACTTGGCGCCGCGGCAGTCGGGCGGGTATTTTAGGGCGCGGCTGAGCCTGTGGCCTATTTTTGGCACACGGAGGCACCTCGTAAAGTCTCACACCATTCCGAGTCCGGCGGACGAAGTTGGTCAGCCCCACCCCCCAAGGCTATAGCCCACCCGTTTTTGTGGCCTTTTTCCACTGGACGAACTTGGCGCCGCGGCCTTCGGGTGGGAATTTTTGGACGCGGCTCTGCCCGCGGCCTATTTTTGGCACGCGGAGGCCCCTCGCAAAGTCTCGCGCCATTCCGGGTCCGGCGGACGAAGTCGGCCAGCCCCACCCCCCAAGGCTATAGCCCACCCATTTTTGTGGCCTTTTTCCACTGGACGAACTTGGCGCCGCGGCCTTCGGATGGGTATTTTTGTGCGCGGCTGTGGCCGCGGCCTATTTTTGGCACACGGAGGCGCCTCGCAAAGTCTCGCGCAATTCGGAGTCCGGCGGACGAAGTTGGCCTGTCCCACCCCCCAAGACTATAGCCTGCCCGTTTTTGTGGCCCTTTTCCGCTGGACGAACTTGGCGCCGCGCCCTTCGGGCGGGTATTTTTGGGTGCGGCTTTGCCCGCGGCCTATTTTTGGCACACTGAGGCGCCTCGCAAAGTCTCGCGCCATTCCGAGGCCGGCGGACGAAGTGGGCCAGCCCCACCCCCCAAGGCTATGGCCCACCCGTTTGTGTGGCCTTTTTCCGCTGGACGAATTTGGCGCCGCGGCCTTCGGGCGGGTATTTTTGGGCGCGGCGGTGGCCGCGGCCAATTTTTGGCACACGGAGGCGCCTCGCAAAGTCTCGCGCCATTCCGAGTCCGGCGGACGAATTTTGCCAGCCCCACCCCTCAAGGCAATAGCCCACCCGTTTTTGTGGCCTTTTTCCGCTGGACGAACTTGGCGCCCCGGCCTTCGGGCGGTTATTTTTGGGCGCGGCTGTGTCCGGGGCCTATTTTTGGCACACGGAGGCCGCTCGCAAAGTCTCGTTCGATTCCGAGTCCGGCGGACGAAGTTGGCCAGCCCCACCCCCCAAGGCTATAGCCCACCCGTTTTTGTGGCCTTTTTCCGCTGGACGAACTTGGCGCCCCGGCCTTCGGGCGGGTATTTTTGGGCGCGGCTGTGCCCGCGGCCTATTTTTGGCACACAGAGTCGCCTCACAAAGTCTCGCGCCAATCCGAGTCCGGCGGAGGAAGTTGGCCAGCCACACCCCCCAAGGCTATGGCCCACCCGTTTGTGTGGCCTATTTCCGCTGGACGAACTTGGCGTCGCGGCCTTCGGGCGGGTATTTTTGGGCGCGGGTGTGCCCGCGGCCTATTTTTGGCACACGGAGACGCCTCGCAAAGTCTCGCGCCATTCCGAGTCCGACGGACGAAGTTGGCCAGCCCCACCCCCCAAGGCTATGGCCCACCCGTTTGTGTGGCCTTTTTCCGCTGGACGAACTTGGCGCCGCGGCCTTCGGGTGGGTATTTTTGGGCGCGGCTGTGCCCGCGGCCTATTTTTGGCACACGGAGGCGCCTCGCAAAGTCTCGCGCCATTCCGAGTCCGGCGGACGAAGTTAGCCAGCCCCACCCCCCAAGACTACAGCCCACCCGTTTTTGTGGCCCTTTTCCGCTGGACGAACTTGGCGCCGCGGCCTTCGGGAGGGTATTTTTGGGGGCAGCTGTGCCCGCAGCCTATTTTTGGCACACGGAGGTGCCTCGCAAAGTCTCGCGCCATTCCGAGTCCGGCGGACGAAGTTGGCCAGCCCCACCCGCCAAGACTACAGCCCACCCGTTTTTGTGGCCCTTTTCCGCTGGACGAACTTGGCGCCGCGGCCTTCGAGAGGGTATTTTTGGGGGCGGCTGTGCCCGCGGCCTATTTTTGGCACACGGAGGTGCCTCGCAAAGTCTCGCGCCATTTCGAGTCCGGCGGACGAAGTTGGCCAGCCCCACCCCCCAAGGCTATAGTCCACCCGTTTTTGTGGCCTTTTTCCGCTGGAAGAACTTGGCGCCGCGGCAGTCGGGCAGGTATTTTAGGGCGCGGCTGAGCCTGTGGCCTATTTTTGGCACACGGAGGCGCCTCGTAAAGTCTCACACCATTCCGAGTCCGGCGGACGAAGTTGGCCAGCCCCACCCCCCAAGGCTATAGCCCACCCGTTTTAGTGGCCTTTTTGCGCTGGACGAACTTGGCGCCGCGGCCTTCGGGCGGGTATTTTTTGGCGCGGCTGTGCCCGCGGCCTATTTTTGGCACACGGAGGTGCCTCGCAAAGTCTCACGCAATTCCGAGTCAGGCGGATGAAGTTGGCCAGCCCCACCCCCCAAGGCTATACCCCACCCGTTTTTGTGGCCTTTTTCCGCTGGACGAACTTGGCGCCGCGGCCTTCGGGAGGGTATTTTTGGGCGCGGCTGTGGCCGAGGCCTATTTTTGGCACACGGAGGTACCTCGTAAAGTCTCGCGCCATTCGGAGTCCGGCGGACGAAGTTGGCCAGCCCCACCCCCCAAGGCTATGGCCCACCCGTTTTTGTGGCCTCTTTCCGCTGGACGAACTTGGGGCCGCGGCCTTCGGACGGGTATTTTTGGGCGCGTCTGTGGCCGCGGCCTATTTTTGGCACACGGAGGTGCCTCACAAAGTCTCACGCCATTCGGAGTCCGGCGGACGAAGTTGGCCAGCCCCACCCCCCAAGACTACAGCCCACCCGTTTTTGTGGCCCTTTTCCGCTGGACGAACTTGGCGCCCCGGCCTTCGGACGGGTATTTTTGGGCGCGGTTGTGCCCGCGGCCTATTTTTCGCACACGGAGGCACCTCGCAAAGTATCGCGCCATTCCGAGTCCGGCGGACTAAGTTGGCCAGCCCCACCACCCAAGCCTATAGCCCCTGTTTTTGTGGCCTTTTTCCGCTGCACGAAATTGGCACCGCGGCCTTCGGGCGGGTATTTTTGGACGCGGCTGTGCCCGCGACCTATTTTTGGCACACGGAGGCGCCTCGCAAAGTCTCGCGCCATTCCAAGTCCGGCGGACGAAGTTGGCAAGCCCCACCCCCCAAGGCTATAGCCCACCCGTTTTTGTGGCCTTTTTCCGCTGGACGAACTTGGCGCCGCGGCCTTCGGGCGGGTATTTTTGGGCGCGGCTGTGCCCGCGGCCTATTTTTGGCACACGGAGGCGCCTCGCAAAGTCTCGCGCCATTCCGAGTCCGGCGGACGAAGTTGGCCAGCCCCACCCCCCAAGCCTATAGCCCACCCGTTTTTGTGGCCCTTTTCCGCTGGACGAACTTGGCGCCGCGGCCTTCGGGAGGGTATTTTTGGGGGCGGCTGTGTCCGCGGCCTATTTTTGGCACACGGAGGAGCCTCGCAAAGTCTCGCGCCATTCCGAGTCCAGCGGACGAAGTTGGACAGCCCCACCCCCCAAGGCTATAGTCCACCCGTTTTTGTGGCCTTTTTCCGCTGGACGAACTTGGAGCCGCGGCAGTCGGGCGGGTATTTTAGGGTGCGGCTAAGCCCGTGGCCTATTTTTGGTACACGGGGGCGCCTCATAAAGTCTCGCACCATTCCGAGTCTGGCGGACGAAGTTGGCCAGCCCCACCCCCCAAGGCTATAGCCCACCCGTTTTAGTGGCCTTTTTGCGCTGGACGAACTTGGCGCCGCGGCCTTCGGGCGGGTATTTTTTGGCGCGGCTGTGCCCGCAGCCTATTTTTGGCACACGGAGGTGCCTCGCAAAGTCTCGCGCAATTCCGAGTTAGGCGGATGAAGTTGGCCAGCCCCACCCCCCAAGGCTATACCCCACCCGTTTTTGTGGCCTTTTTCCGCTGGACGAACTTGGCGCCGCGGCCTTCGGGATGGTATTTTTGGGCGCGGCTGTGGCCGAGGCCTATTTTTGGCACACGGAGGTACCTCGTAAAGTCTCGCACCATTCCGAGTCCGGCGGACGAAGTTGGCCAGCCCCACCCCCCAAGGCTATAGCCCACCCGTTTTTGTGGCCTTTTTCCGCTGGACGAACTTGGCGCCGCGGCCTTCGGGCCGGTATTTTTGGGGGCGGCTGTGTCCGCGGCCGAGTTTTGGCACACGGAGGCGCCTCGCAAAGTCTCGCGCCATTCGGAGTCCGGCGGACGAAGTTCGCCCGCCCCACCCCCGAGGGCTATAGCCCACCCGTTTTTGTGGCCTTTTTCCGCTGGACGAACTTGGCGCCGCGGCCTTCGGGCGGGTATTTTTGGGCGCGGCTGTGCCCGTGGCCTATTTTTGTCACACGGAGGTGCCTCGCAAAGTCTCGCGCCATTCCGAGTCCGGCGGACGAAGTCGGCCAGTGCCACCCCCCAAGGCTATAGCCCACCCGTTTTTGTGGCCTTTTTCCGCTGGACGAACTTGACGCCGCGGCCTTCGGGCGGGTATTTTTGGGCGCGGCTGTGCCTGCGGCCCAGTTTTGGCGCACGGAGGCGCCTCGCAAAGTCTCGCGCCATTCCGAGTCCGGCGGACGAAGTCGGCCAGCCCCACCCCAGAAGGCTATAGCCCACCCGTTTTTGTGGCCTTTTTCCGCTGGACGAACTTGGCGCCGCGGCCTTCGGGCGGGTATTTTTGGGCGCAGCTGTGCCCGCGGCCTATTTTTGGCACACGGAGGCGCCTCGCAAAGTCTCACGCCATTCCGAGTCCGGCGGACGAAGTTGGCCAGCCCCACCCCCCAAGGCTATAGCCCACCCGTTTTTGTGGCCTTTTTGCGCTGGACGAACTTGGCGCCGCGGCCTTCGGGCGAGTATTTTTTGGCGCGTCTGTGCCCAGGGCCTATTTTTGGCACACGGTGGCACCTCGCAAAGTCTCGCGCCTTTCCGAGTCCGGCGGACCTAGTTGGCCAGCCCCACCCCCCAAGGCTATAGCCCACCCGTTTTTGTGGCCTTTTTCCGCTGGACGAACATGGCGCCGCGGCCTTCGGGCGGGTATTTTTGGGCGCGGCTGTGCCCGCGACCGAGTTTTGGCGCACGGAGGTGCCTCGCAAAGTCTCGCGCCATTCCGAGTCCGGCGGACGAAGTCGGCCATCCCCACCCCAGAAGGCTATAGCCCACCCGTTTTTGTGGCCTTTTTCCGCTGGACGAACTTGGCGCCGCGGCCTTCGGGCAGGTATTTTTGGGCGCGGCTGTGTCCGCGGCCTATTTTTAGCACACGGGGGCGCCTCGCAAAGTCTCGCGCCATTCCGAGTCCGGCGGACGAAGTTGGCCAGCCCCACCCCCCAAGGCTATACCCCACCCGTTTTTGTGGCCTTGTTCCGCTGGACGAACTAGGCGCCGCGGCCTTCGGGCGGGTATTTTTGGGCGCAGCTGTGCCCGTGGCCTATTTTTGGCACACGGAGGCTGCTCGCAAAGTCTCGCGTCATTCCGAGTCCGGCGGACGAAGTTGGCCAGCCCCACCCCCCTAGGCTATAGCCCACCCGTTTTTGTGGCCTTTTTCTGGTGGACGAACTTGGCGCCCCGGCCTTCGGGCAGTTATTTGTGGGCGCGGCTGTGCACGGAGCCTACTTTTGGCACACGGAGGCCACCCGCAAAGTCTCGCGCAATTCCAAGTCCGGCGGACGAAGTTGGCCAGCCCCACCTCCTAGGCTATAGCCCACCCGTTTTTGTGGCCCTTTTCCGCTGGACGAACTTGGCGCCCCGGCCTTCGGGCGGTTATATTTGGGCACGGCTGTGCCCGGGGCCTATTTTTGGCACCCAGAGGCCGCTCGTATAGTCTCGCGCCATTCCGAGTCCGACAGACGAAGTTGGCCAGCCCCACCCCCCAAGCCTATAGCCCACCTGTTTTTGTGGCCTTTTTCTGCTGGACGAACTTGGCGCCGCGGGCTTCGGGCGGGTATTTTTTGGCGCGGCTGCGCCCGCGGCCTATTTTTGGCACACGGAGGCGCCTCGCAAATTCTCTCGCCATTCCGAGTCCGGCGGACGAAGTTGGCCAGCCCCACCCACCAAGGCTATAGCCCTCCCGTTTTTGTGGCCTTTTTCCGCTGGACGAACTTGGCGCCGCGGCCTTCGGGCGGGTATTTTTGGGCGCAGCTGTGCCCGCGGCCTATTTTTGGCATACGGAGGCGCCTCGCAAATTCTCTCGCCATTCCGAGTCCGGCGGACGAAGTTGGCCAGCCCCACCCACCAAGGCTATAGCCCTCCCGATTTTGTGGCCTTTTTCCGCTGGACGAACTTGGCGCCGCGGCCTTCGGGCGGGTATTTTTGGGCGCAGCTGTGCCCGCGGCCTATTTTTGGCACACGGAGGCGCCTCGCAAAGTCTCGCGCCATTCCAAGTCCGGCGGACGAAGTTGGCAAGCCCCACCCCCCAAGGCTATAGCCCACCCGTTTTTGTGGCCTTTTTCCGCTGGACGAACTTGGCGCCGCGGCCTTCGGGCGGATATTTTTGGGCGCGGCTGTGCCCGCGGCCTATTTTTGGCACACGGAGGTGCCTCGCAAAGTCTCGCGCCATTCCGAGTCCGGCGGACGAAGTTGGCCAGCCCCACCCCCCAAGCCTATAGCCCACCCGCTTTTGTGGCCCTTTTCCGCTGGACGAACTTGGCGCCGCGGCCTTCGGGAGGGTATTTTTGGGGGCGGCTGTGTCCGCGGCCTATTTTTGGCACACGGAGGAGCCTCGCAAAGTCTCGCGCCATTCCGAGTCCAGCGGACGAAGTTGGACAGCCCCACCCCCCAAGGCTATAGTCCACCCGTTTTTGTGGCCTTTTTCCGCTGGACGAACTTGGAGCCGCGGCAGTCGGGCGGGTATTTTAGGGTGCGGCTAAGCCCGTGGCCTATTTTTGGTACACGGGGGCGCCTCATAAAGTCTCGCACCATTCCGAGTCTGGCGGACGAAGTTGGCCAGCCCCACCCCCCAAGGCTATAGCCCACCCGTTTTAGTGGCCTTTTTGCGCTGGACGAACTTGGCGCCGCGGCCTTCGGGCGGGTATTTTTTGGCGCGGCTGTGCCCGCAGCCTATTTTTGGCACACGGAGGTGCCTCGCAAAGTCTCGCGCAATTCCGAGTTAGGCGGATGAAGTTGGCCAGCCCCACCCCCCAAGGCTATACCCCACCCGTTTTTGTGGCCTTTTTCCGCTGGACGAACTTGGCGCCGCGGCCTTCGGGATGGTATTTTTGGGCGCGGCTGTGGCCGAGGCCTATTTTTGGCACACGGAGGTACCTCGTAAAGTCTCGCACCATTCCGAGTCCGGCGGACGAAGTTGGCCAGCCCCACCCCCCAAGGCTATAGCCCACCCGTTTTTGTGGCCTTTTTCCGCTGGACGAACTTGGCGCCGCGGCCTTCGGGCCGGTATTTTTGGGGGCGGCTGTGTCCGCGGCCGAGTTTTGGCACACGGAGGCGCCTCGCAAAGTCTCGCGCCATTCGGAGTCCGGCGGACGAAGTTCGCCCGCCCCACCCCCGAGGGCTATAGCCCACCCGTTTTTGTGGCCTTTTTCCGCTGGACGAACTTGGCGCCGCGGCCTTCGGGCGGGTATTTTTGGGCGCGGCTTTGCCCGTGGCCTATTTTTGTCACACGGAGGTGCCTCGCAAAGTCTCGCGCCATTCCGAGTCCGGCGGACGAAGTCGGCCAGTGCCACCCCCCAAGGCTATAGCCCACCCGTTTTTGTGGCCTTTTTCCGCTGGACGAACTTGGCGCCGCGGCCTTCGGGCGAGTATTTTTGGGCGAGTCTGTGCCTGGGGCCTATTTTTGGCACACGGTGGCGCCTCGCAAAGTCTCGCGCCATTCCGAGTCCGGCGGACCTAGTTGGCCAGCCCCACCCCCCAAGGCTATAGCCCACCCGTTTTTGTGGCCTTTTTCCGCTGGACGAACTTGACGCCGCGGCCTTCGGGCGGGTATTTTTGGGCGCGGCTGTGCCTGCGGCCCAGTTTTGGCGCACGGAGGCGCCTCGCAAAGTCTCGCGCCATTCCGAGTCCGGCGGACGAAGTCGGCCAGCCCCACCCCAGAAGGCTATAGCCCACCCGTTTTTGTGGCCTTTTTCCGCTGGACGAACTTGGCGCCGCGGCCTTCGGGCGGGTATTTTTGGGCGCAGCTGTGCCCGCGGCCTATTTTTGGCACACGGAGGCGCTCGCAAAGTCTCACGCCATTCCGAGTCCGGCGGACGGTTGGCCAGCCCCACCCCCAAGGCTGTAGCCCACCCGCTTTTGTGGCCTTTTTGCGCTGGACAAACTTGGCGCGCTGCGGCCTCGGGCGAGTATTTTTGGCGCGTCTGTGCCCAGGGCCTATTTTTGGCACACGGTGGCACCTCGCAAAGTCTCGCGCCTTTCCGAGTCCGGCGGACCTAGTTGGCCAGCCCCACCCCCCAAGGCTATAGCCCACCCGTTTTTGTGGCCTTTTTCCGCTGGACGAACATGGCGCCGCGGCCTTCGGGCGGGTATTTTTGGGCGCGGCTGTGCCCGCGGCCTATTTTTAGCACACGGGGGCGCCTCGCAAAGTCTCGCGCCATTCCGAGTCCGGCGGACGAAGTTGGCCAGCCCCACCCCCCAAGGCTATACCCCACCCGTTTTTGTGGCCTTGTTCCGCTGGACGAACTAGGCGCCGCGGCCTTCGGGCGGGTATTTTTGGGCGCAGCTGTGCCCGTGGCCTATTTTTGGCACACGGAGGCTGCTCGCAAAGTCTCGCGTCATTCCGAGTCCGGCGGACGAAGTTGGCCAGCCCCACCCCCCTAGGCTATAGCCCACCCGTTTTTGTGGCCTTTTTCTGGTGGACGAACTTGGCGCCCCGGCCTTCGGGCAGTTATTTGTGGGCGCGGCTGTGCACGGAGCCTACTTTTGGCACACGGAGGCCACCCGCAAAGTCTCGCGCAATTCCAAGTCCGGCGGACGAAGTTGGCCAGCCCCACCCCCTAGGCTATAGCCCACCCGTTTTTGTGGCTCTTTTCCGCTGGACGAACTTGGCGCCCCGGCCTTCGGGCGGTTATTTTTGGGCACGGCTGTGCCCGGGGCCTATTTTTGGCACCCAGAGGCCGCTCGTATAGTCTCGCGCCATTCCGAGTCCGACGGACGAAGTTGGCCAACCCCACCCCCCAAGCCTATAGCCCACCTGTTTTTGTGGCCTTTTTCTGCTGGACGAACTTGGCGCCGCGGGCTTCGGGCGGGTATTTTTTGGCGCGGCTGCGCCCGCGGCCTATTTTTGGCACACGGAGGCGCCTCGCAAATTCTCTCGCCATTCCGAGTCCGGCGGACGAAGTTGGCCAGCCCCACCCACCAAGGCTATAGCCCTCCCGTTTTTGTGGCCTTTTTCCGCTGGACGAACTTGGCGCCGCGGCCTTCGGGCGGGTATTTTTGGGCGCAACTGTGCCCGCGGCCTATTTTTGGCATACGGAGGCGCCTCGCAAATTCTCTCGCCATTCCGAGTCCGGCGGACGAAGTTGGCCAGCCCCACCCACCAAGGCTATAGCCCTCCCGATTTTGTGGCCTTTTTCCGCTGGACGAACTTGGCGCCGCGGCCTTCGGGCGGGTATTTTTGGGCGCAGCTGTGCCCGCGGCCTATTTTTGGCATACGGAGGCGCCTCGCAAAGTCTCGCGCCATTCCGAGTCCGGCGGACGAAGTTGGCCAGCCCCACCCCCCAAGGCTATAGCCCACCCGTTTTTGTGGCCTTTTTCCGCTGGACGAACTTGGCGCCGCGGCCTTCGGGCGAGTATTTTTTGGCGCGTCTGTGCCCAGGGCCTATTTTTGGCACACGGTGGCACCTCGCAAAGTCTCGCGCCTTTCCGAGTCCGGCGGACCTAGTTGGCCAGCCCCACCCCCCAAGGCTATAGCCCACCCGTTTTTGTGGCCTTTTTCCGCTGGACGAACATGGCGCCGCGGCCTTCGGGCGGGTATTTTTGGTCGCGGCTGTGCCCGCGACCGAGTTTTGGCGCACCGAGGTGCCTCGCAAAGTCTCGCGCCATTCCGAGTCCGGCGGACGAAGTCGGCCAGCCCCACCCCAGAAGGCTATAGCCCACCCGTTTTTGTGGCCTTTTTCCGCTGGACGAACTTGGCGCCGCGGCCTTCGGGCAGGTATTTTTGGGCGCGGCTGTGCCCGCGGCCTATTTTTAGCACACGGGGGCGCCTCGCAAAGTCTCGCGCCATTCCGAGTCCGGCGGACGAAGTTGGCCAGCCCCACCCCCCAAGGCTATACCCCACCCGTTTTTGTGGCCTTGTTCCGCTGGACGAACTAGGCGCCGCGGGCTTCGGGCGGGTATTTTTTGGCGCGGCTGCGCCCGCGGCCTATTTTTGGCACACGGAGGGGCCTCGCAAATTCTCTCGCCATTCCGAGTCCGGCGGACGAAGTTGGCCAGCCCCACCCACCAAGGCTATAGCCCTCCCGTTTTTGTGGCCTTTTTCCGCTGGACGAACTTGGCGCCGCGGCCTTCGGGCGGGTATTTTTGGGCGTGGCCGTGCCCGTGGCCTATTTTTGGCACACGGAGGCGCCTCGCAAATTCTCGCGCCATTCCGAGTCCGGCGGACGAAGTCGGCCAGCCCCAACCTGCAAGGCTATAGCCCACCCGTTGTTGTGTCCATTTTCCGCTGGACGAACTTGGCGCCCCGGCCTTCGGGCGGGTATTTTTGGGTGCGGCTGTGCCCGCGGCCTATTTTTAGCACACGGAGGCGCCTCGTAAAGTCTCGCGCCATTCCGAGTCCGGCGGACGAAGTTGGCCAGCCCCACCCCCCAAGGCTATAGCCCACCCGTTTTTGTGGCCATTTTCCGCTGGACGAATTTGGCGCCCCGGCCTTCGGGCAGGTATTTTTGGGCGCGGCTGTGCCCGTGGCCTATTTTTGGCACACGGAGGCACCTCTCAAAGTCTAGCGCCATTCCGAGTCCGGCGGACGAAGTCGGCCAGCCCCAACCTCCAAGGCTATAGCCCACCCGTTGTTGTGTCCATTTTCCGCTGGACGAACTTGGCGCCCTGGCCTTCGGGCGGGTATTTTTGGGCGCGGCTGTGCCCGCGGCCTATTTTTAGCACACGGAGGCGCCTCGTAAAGTCTCGCGCCATTCCGAGTCCGGCGGACGAAGTTGGCCAGTCCCACCCCACAAGGCTATAGCCCACCCGTTTTTGTGGCCATTTTCCGCTGGACGAACTTGGCGCCCCGGCCTTTGGGCGGGTAGTTTTGGGCGCGGCTGTGCCCGCGGCCTATTTTTGGTACACGGAGGTGCCTCACAAAGTCTCGCACCATTCCGAGTCCGGCGGACGAAGGTGGCCAGCCCCACCCCCCAAGGCTATAGCCCACCCGTTTTTGTGGCCTTTTTCCACTGGACGAACTTGGCGCCCCGGCCTCCGGGCGGGTATTTTTTTGGCGCGGCTGTGCCCGCGGCCTATTTTAGGCACACGGAGGCGCCTCGCAAAGTGTCGCGCCATTCCGAGTCCGGCGGACGAAGTGGGCCAGCCCCACCCCCCAAGGCTATAGCCCACCCGTTTTTGTGGCTATTTTCCGCTGGACGAACTTGGCGCCCCGGCCTTCGGGCGGGTATTTTTGGGCGCGGCTGTGCCCGCGGCCTATTTTCGGCACACGGAGGTGCCTCGCAAAGTCTCGCACCATTCCGAGTCCGGCGGACGAAGTTGGCCAGCCCCACCCCCCAAGGCTATAGCCCACCCGTTTTTCTGGCCTTTTTGCGCTGGACGAACTTGGCGCCCCGGCCTTCGTGCGGGTATTTTGGGCTCGGCTGTGCCCGCGGCCTACTTTTGGCACACGGAGGCGCCTCGCAAAGTCTCGCGCCATTCCGAGTCCGGCGGACGAAGTGGGCCAGCCCCACCCCCCAAGGCTATAGCCCACCCGTTTTTGTGGCCATTCCGCAGGACGAACTTGGCGCCCCGGCCTTCGGGCGAGTATTTTTGGGCTCGGCTGTGCCCGCGGCCTATTTTTGGCACACGGAGGCGCCTCGCAAAGTCTCGCGCCATTCCGAGTCCAGCGGACGAAGTTGGCCAGCCCCACCCCCCAAGGTTATAGCCCAACCGTTTTTCTGGCCTTTTTGCGCTGGACGAACTTGGCGCCCCGGCCTTCGTGCGGGTATTTTTGGGCGCGGCTGTGCCCTCGGCCTATTTTTGGCACACGGAGGCGCCTCGCAAAGTCTCGCGCCATTCCTAGTCCGGCGGACGAAGTTGGGCAGCCCCACCCCCCAAGGCTATAGCCCACCCGTTATTGTGGCCATTTTCCGCTGGACGAACTTGGGGCCCCGTCCTTCGGGCGGGTATTTTTGGGCGCGGCTGTGCCCGCGGCCTATTTTTGGCACACGGAGCCGCCTCGCAAAGTCTCGTGCCATTCCGAGTCCGGCGGACGAAGTCGGCCAGACCCACCCCCCAAGGCTATAGCCCACCCGTTTTTGTGGCCATTTTCCGCTGGACGAACTTGGCGCCCCAGTCTTCGGGCGGGTATTTTTGGGCGAGGCTGTGCCCGCGGCCTATTTTTGGTACACGGAGGGGTCTCGTAAAGTCTCGCGCCATTTCGAGTCCGGCGGACGAAGTCGGGCAGCCCCACCCCCCAAGGCTATAGCCCACCCGTTTTTGTGGCCATTTCCGCTGGACGAACTTGGGGCCCCGTCCTTCGGGCGGGTATTTTTGGGCGCGGCTGCGCCCGCAGCCTATTTTAGGTACACGGAGGCGCCTCGCAAAGTCTCGCGCCATTCCGAGTCCGCCGGACGAAGTTGGCCAGCCCCACCCCCCAAGGCTATAGCCCACCCGTTTTTGTGGCCATTTTCCGCAGGACGAACTTGGCGCCCCGGCCTTCGGGCGTGTATTTTTGGGCGCGGCTGTGCCCGCGCCCTATTTTCGGCACACGGAGGCGCCTCGCAAAGTCTCGCACCATTCCGAGTCCGGCGGACGAAGTGGGCCAACCCCACCCCCCAAGGCTATAGCCCACCCGTTTTTGTGGCCATTTTCCGCTGGACGAACTTGGCGCCCCGGCCTTCGTGCGGGTATTTTGGGCTCGGCTGTGCCCGCGGCCTATTTTTGGCACACGGAGGCGCCTCGCAAAGAGTCGCGCCATTCCTAGTCCGGCGGACGAAGTTGGGCAGCCCCACCCCCCAAGGCTATAGCCCACCCGTTTTTGTGGCCATTTTCCGCTGGACGAACTTGGGGCCCCGTCCTTCGGGCGGGTATTTTCGGGCATGGCTCTGTCGGCGGCCTATTTTTGGCACACGGAGGCGCCTCGCAAAGTGTCACGCAATTCCGAGTCCGGCGGACGAAGTTGGCCAGCCGCACCCCCGAAGGCTATAGCCCACCCATTTTAATGGCCATTTTCAGCTGGACGAACTTGGCACCCCGGCCTTCGGGCGGGTATTTTTGGGTGCGACTGTGCCCGCCGCCTATTTTTGGCACACGGAGGCGCCTCGCAAAGTCTCGCACCATTCCGAGTCCGGCGGACGAAGTGGGCCAGCCCCACCCCCCAAGGCTATATCCCACCCGTTTTTGTGGCCATTTTCCGCTTGACGAACCTGGCGCCCCGGCCTTCGGGAGGGTATTTTTGGGCGTGGCTGTGCCCGCGGCCTATTTTTGGCACACGGAGGCGCCTCGCGAAGTCTCGCGCCATTCCTAGTCCGGCGGACGAAGTTGGGCAGCCCCACCCCCCAAGGCTATAGCCCACCCGTTTTAATGGCCATTTTCAGCTGGACGAACTTGGCACCCCGGCCTTCGGCACGGGTATTTTTGGGTGCGACTGTGCCCGCGGCCTATTTTTGGCACACGGAGGCGCCTCGCAAAGTCTCGCACCATTCCGAGTCCGGCGGACGAAGTTGGCCAGCCCCACCCCCCAAGGCTATAGCCCACCCGTTTTTGTGGCCTTTTTCCGTTGCACGAACTTGGCGACCCGGACTTCGGGAGGTTATTGTTGGGCTCGGCTGTGCCTGGGGACTATTTTTGGCACACGGAGGCCGCTCACAAAGTCTCGCGCCATTCCGAGTCCGGCGGACGAACTTGGCCAGCCCCACCCCCCAAGGCTATAGCCCACCCGTTTTTGTGGCCTTTTTCCGCTGGACGAACTTGGCGCCCCGGCCTTCAGGTGCTTACTTTTGGGCGCGGCTGTGGCCAGGGCCTATTTTTGGCACACGGAGGCCGCTCGCAAAGTCTCGCGCCATTCCGAGTCCGGCGGACGAAGTTGGCCAGCCCCACCCCCCAAGGCTATAGCCCACCCGTTTTTGTGGCCTTTTTCCGCTGGACGAACTGGGCGCCCCGGCCTTCGTGTGGTTATTTTTTGGCGCGGCTGTGCCCGGGGCTTATTTTTGGCACACGGAGACGCTCGCAAAGTCTCGCGCCATTCCGAGTCCGGCGGACGAAGTTGGCCAGCCCCACCCCCCAAGGCTATAGCCCACCCGTTTTTGTGGCCTTTTTCCGCTGGACGAACTTGGCGCCCCGGCCTTCGGGCGGTTATTTTTGGGCGCGGCTGTGTCCGTGGCCTATTTTTGGCACACGAAGGCCACTCGCAAAGTCTCGCGCCATTCCGAGTCTGGCGGACGAAGTTGGCCAGCCCCACCCCCAAGGCTATAGCCCACCCGTTTTTGTGGCCTTTTTCCGCTGGACGAACTTGGCGCCCCGGCCTTCGGGTGGTTATTTTTGGGCGCGGCTGTGCCCGGAGCCTATTTTTGGCACACGGAGGCCGCTCGAAAAGTCTCGCACCATTCCGAGTCCGGCGGACGAAGTTGGCCAGCCCCACCCCCCAAGGCTATAGCCCACCCGTTTTTGTGGCCTTTTTCCGCTGGACGAACTTGGCGCCCCGGCCTTCGGGTGGTTATTTTTGGGCGCGGCTGCGCCCGGGGCCTATTTTTGGCACACGGAGGCCGCTCACAAAGTCTCGCGCCACTCCGAGTCCGGCGGACGAAGTTGTCCAGCCCCACCCCCCAAGGCTATAGCCCACCCGTTTTTGTGGCCTTTTTCCGCTGGACGAACTCGGCGCCCCGGCCTTCGGGCGGTTATTTTTGGGCGCGGCGATGCCCGGGGCCTATTTTTGGCACACGGAGGCCGCTCGTAAAGTCTCGCGCCATTCCGAGTCCGGCGGACGAAGTTGGCCAGCCCCACCCCCCAAGGCTATAGCCCACCCGTTTTTGTGGCCTTTTTCCGATGGACGAACTGGGCGCCCCGGTCTTCGGGCGGTTATTTTTGGGCGCGGCGGTGCCCGGGGCCTATTTTTGGCACACGGAGGCCGCTTGGAAAGTCTCGCGCCATTCCGAGTCCGGCGGACGAAGTTGTCCAGCCCCACCCCCCAAGGCTATAGCCCACCCGTTTTTGTGGCCTTTTTCCGCTGGACGAACTAGGCGCCCCGGCCTTCGGGCGCGGCTGTGCCCGGGGCATATTTTTGGCACACGGAGGCCGCTCGCAAAGTCTCGCGCCATTCCGAGTCCGGCGGACGAAGTAGGCCAGCCCCACCCCCCAAGGCTATATAGCCCATCCGTTTTTGTGCCCTTTTTCTGCTGGACGAACTTGGCGCCCCGGCCTACGGGCGGTGATTTTTGGGCGCGGCTGTGTCCGGGGCTATTTTTGGCACACGGAGGCCACTCACAAAGTCTCGCGCCATTCCGAGTCCGGCAGACGAAGTTGGCCAGCCCCACCCCCAAAGGCCATAGCCCACCCGTTTTTGTGTCCTTTTTCCGCTGGACGAACTTGGCGCCCCGGCCTTCGGGCGGTTATTTTTGGGCGCGACTGTGCCCGGGACCTATTTTTGGCACACAGAGGCCGCTCGCAAAGTCTCGCACCATTCCGAGTCCGGCGGACGAAGTTGGCCAGCACCACCCCCCAAGGCTATAGCCAACCCGTTTTTGTGGCCTTTTTCCGCTGGACGAACATGGCGCCGCGGCCTTCGGGCGGTTATTTTATGGCGCGGCTGAGCCCGGGGCCTATTTTTAGTACACGTAGGCCGTGCGCAAAGTCTCGCGCCATTCCGAGTCCGGCGGACGAAGTTGGCCAGCCCCACCACCCAAGGCTATAGCCCACCCGTTTTTGTGGCCTTTTTCCGCTGGACGAACTTGGCGCCCCAGCCTTCGGGCGGTTATTTTTGGGCGCGACTGTGCCCGGGGCCTATTTTTGGCACACGGAGGCCGCTCGCAAAGTCTTGCGCCATTCCGAGTCCGGCGGACGAAGTTGGCCAGCACCACCCCCCAAGGCTATAGCCCACCCGTTTTTGTGGCCTTTTTCCGCTGGACGAACTTGGCGCCCCGGCCTTCGGGCGGTTATTTTTGGGCGCGGCTGTGCCCGGGGCCTATTTTTGGCACACGTAGGCCGTGCGCAAAGTCTCGCGCCATTCCGAGTCCGGCGGACGAAGTTGGCCAGCCCCACCCCCCAAGGCTATAGCCCACCCGTTTTTGTGTCCTTTTTCCGCTGAACGAACTCTGCGCCCCGGCCTTCAGGCTGTTATTTTTGGGCGCGGCTGTGCCCGGGGCCTATTTTTGGCACACGTAGGCCATGCGCAAAGTCTCGCGCCATTCCGAGTCCGGCGGACGAAGTTGGCCAGCCCCACCCCCCAAGGCTATAGCCCACCCGTTTTTGTGTCCTTTTTCCGCTGAACGAACTCTGCGCCCTGGCCTTCAGGCTGTTATTTTTGGGCGCGGCTGTGCCCGGGGCCTATTTTTGGCACACGTAGGCCGTGCGCAAAGTCTCGCGCCATTCCGAGTCCGGCGGACGAAGTTGGCCAGCCCCACCCCCCAAGGCTATAGCCCACCCGTTTTTGTAGCCTTTTTCCGCTGGACGAACTTGGCGCCCCAGCCTTCGGGCGGTTATTTTTGGGCGCGGCTGTGCCCGGGGCCTATTTTTGGCACACGTAGGCCGTGCGCAAAGTCTTGCGCAATTCCGAGTCCGGCGGACGAAGTTGGCCAGCACCACCCCCCAAGGCTATAGCCCACCCGTTTTTGTGGCCTTTTTCCGCTGGACGAACTTGGCGCCCCGGCCTACGGGCGGTTATTTTTGGGCGCGGCTGTGCCCGGGGCCTATTTTTGGCACACGTAGGCCGTGCGCAAAGTCTTGCGCCATTCCGAGTCCGGCGGACGAAGTTGGCCAGCCCCACCCCCCAAGGCTATAGCCCACCCGTTTTTGTGTCCTTTTTCCGCTGAACGAACTCTGCGCCCCGGCCTTCAGGCTGTTATTTTTGGGCGCTGCTGTTCCCGGGGCCTATTTTTGGCACACGGAGGCCGCTTGCAAAGTCTCGCGCCATTCCGAGTCCGGCGGACAAAGTTGGCCAGCCCCACCCCCCAAGGCTATAGCCCACCCGTTTTTGTGGCCTTTTTCCGCTGGACGAACTCTGCGCCTCGGCCTTCGGGCGGTTATTTTTGGGCGCGCCTGTGTCCGGGGCCGATTTTTGGCACACAGAGGCCGCTCGCATAGTCTCGCACCATTCCGAGTCCGGCGGACGAAGTTGGCCAGCCCCACCCGCCAAGGCTATAGCCCACCCGTTTTAGTGGCCTTTTTCCGCTGGACGAACTTTGCGCCCCAGCCTTCGGGCGGTTATTTTTTGGCGCGGCTGTGCCCGGGGCCTATTTTTGGCACACGGAGGCCGCTCGTAATGTCTCGCGCCATTCCGAGTCCGGCGGACGAAGTTGGCCAGCCCCACCCCCCAAGACTATAGCCCACCCGTTTTTGTGGCCTTTTTCCGCTGGACGAACTTGGCGCCGCGGCCTTCGGTCGGTTATTTTTGGGCGCGGCTGTGCCCGGGCCCTATTTTTGGCACACGGAGGCCGCTCGCAATGTCTCGCGCCATTCCGAGTCCGGCGGACGAAGTTGGCCAGCCCCACCCCCCAAGGCTATAGCCCACCCGTTTTTATGGCCTTTTTCCGCTGGACGAACTTGGCGCCCCGGCCTTCGGGCGGTTATTTTTGGGCGTGGCTGTGTCTGGGGCCTATTGTTAGCACACGGAGACCGCTCGCAAAGTCTCACGCCATTCCGAGTCCGGCGGACGAAGTTGGCCAGCCCCACCCCCCAAGGCTATAGCCCACCCGTTTTTGTGGCCTTTTTCCGCTGGACGAACTTGGCGCCCCGGCCTTCGGGCGGTTATTTTTGGGCGCGGCTTTGCCCGGGTCCTATTTTTGGCACACGGAGGCCGCTCGCAATGTCTCGCGCCATTCCGAGTCCGGCGGACGAAGTTGGCCAGCCCCACCCCCCAAGGCTATAGCCCACCCGTTTTTGTGGCCTTTTTCCGCTGGACGAACTTGGCGCCCCGGCCTTCGGGCGGTTATTTTTGGGCGCGGCTGTGTCCGGGGCCTATTGTTAGCACACGGAGACCGCTCGCAAAGTCTCGCGCCATTCCGAGTCCGGCGGACGAAGTTGGCCAGCCCCACCCCCCAAGGCTATAGCCCACCCGTTTTTGTGGCCTTTTTCCGCTGGACGAACTTGGTACCCCGGCCTTCGAGCGGTTATTTTTGGGCGCGGCTGTGCCCGGGGCCTATTATTGGCACACGGAGGCCGCTCGCAAAGTCTCGCGCCATTCTGAGTCCGGCGGACGAAGTTGGCCAGCCCCACCCCCCAAGGCTATAGCCCACCCGTTTTTAGGGCCTTTTTCCGCTGGACGAACTTGGCGCCGCGGCCCTCGGTCGGTTATTTTTGGGAGCGGCTGTGCCCGGGACCTATTTTTGGCACACGGAGGCCGCTCGCAAAGTCTCGCGCCATTCCGAGTCCGGCGGACGAAGTTGGCCAGCCCCACCCCCCAAGGCTATAGCCCACCCGTTTTTGTGGCCTTTTTCCGCTGGACGAACTTGGCGCCACGGCCTTCGGTCGGTTATTTTTGGGCGCGGCTGTGCCCGGGGCCTATTTTTGGCACACGGATGCCGCTCGCAATGTCTCGCGCCATTCCGAGTCCGGCGGACGAAGTAGCCCAGCCCCACCCCCCAAGGCTATAGCCCACCCGTTTTTGTGGCCTTTTTCCGCTGGACGAACTTGGTGCCCCGGCCTTCGGGCGGTTATTTTTGGGCGCGGCTGTTACCGGGGCCTATTTTTCGCACACGGAGGCCACTCGCAAAGTCTCGCGCCATTCCGAGTCCGGCGGACGAAGTTGGCCAGCCCCGCTCCCCAAGGCTATAGCCCACCCGTTTTTGTGGCCTTTTTCCGCTGGACAAACTTGGCGCCCCGGCCTTCGGGCGGTTATTTTTGGGCGCGGCTGTGGCCGGGGCCTATTTTTGGCACACGGAGGCCGCTCGCAAACTCTCGCGCCATTCCGAGTCCGGCGGACGAAGTTGGCCAGCCCCACCCCCCAAGGCTATAGCCCACCCGTTTTTGTGGCCTTTTTCCGCTGGACGAACTTTGCACCCCGGCCTTCGGGCGGTTATTTTTGGGCGCGGCTGTGCCCGGGGCCTATTGTTAGCACACGGAGGCCGCTCGCAAAGTCTCGCGCCATTCCGAGTCCGGCGGACGAAGTTGGCCAGCCCCACCCCCCAAGGCTATAGCCCACCCGTTTTTGTGGCCTTTTTCCGCTGGACGAACTTGGCGCCGCGGCCTTCGGTCGGTTATTTTTGGGCGCGGCTGTGCCCGGGGCCTATTTTTGGCACACGGAGGCCGCTCGCAATGTCTCGCGCCATTCCGAGTCCGGCGGACGAAGTAGGCCAGCCCCACCCCCCAAGGCTATAGCCCACCCGTTTTTGTGGCCTTTTTCCGCTGGACGAACTTGGTGCCCCGGCCTTCGGGCGGTTATTTTTGGGCGCGGCTGTTACCGGGGCCTATTTTTCGCACACGGAGGCCACTCGCAAAGTCTCGCGCCATTCCGAGTCCGGCGGACGAAGTTGGCCAGCCCCGCTCCCCAAGGCTATAGCCCACCCGTTTTTGTGGCCTTTTTCCGCTGGACAAACTTGGCGCCCCGGCCTTCGGGCGGTTATTTTTGGGCGCGGCTGTGGCCGGGGCCTATTTTTGGCACACGGAGGCCGCTCGCAAACTCTCACGCCATTCCGAGTCCGGCGGACGAAGTGGGCCAGCCCCACCCCCCAAGGCTATAGCCCACCCGTTTTTGTGGCCTTTGTCCGCTGGACGAACTTTGCGCCCCGGCCTTCGGGCGGTTATTTTTGGGCGCGGCTGTGCCCGGGGCCTATTGTTAGTACACGGAGGCCGCTCTCAAAGTCTCGCGCCATTCCGAGTCCGGCGGACGAAGTTGGCCAGCCCCACCCCCCAAGGCTATAGCCCACCCGTTTTTGTGGCCTTTTTCCGCTGGACGAACTTGGCGCCGCGGCCTTCGGTCGGTTATTTTTGGGCGCGGCTGTGCCCGGGGCCTATTTTTGGCACATGGAGGCCGCTCGCAATGTCTCGCGCCATTCCGAGTCCGGCGGACGAAGTAGGCCTGCCCCACCCCCCAAGGCTATAGCCCACCCGTTTTTGTGGCCTTTTTCCGCTGGACGAACTTGGTGCCCCGGCCTTCGGGCAGTTATTTTTGGGCGCGGCTGTTACCGGGGCCTATTTTTCGCACACAGAGGCCACTCGCAAAGTCTCGCGCCATTCCGAGTCCGGCGGACGAAGTTGGCCAGCCCCGCTCCCCAAGGCTATAGCCCACCCGTTTTTGTGGCCTTTTTCCGCTGGACAAACTTGGCGCCCCGGCCTTCGGGCGGTTTTTTTTGGAGCGGCTGTGCCCGGGGCCTATTTTTGGCACACGGAGGCCGCTCGCAAAGTCTCGCGCCATTCCGAGTCCGGCGGACGAAGTTGGCCAGCCCCAACCCCCAAGGCTATAGCCCACCCGTTTTTGTGGCCTTTTTCCACTGTACGAACTTGGCGCCGCGGCCTTCGGTCGGTTATTTTTGGGCGCGGCTGTGGCCGGGGCCTATTTTTGGCACACGGAGGCCGCTCGCAATGTCTCGCGCCATTCCGAGTCCGGCGGACGAAGTAGGCCAGCCCCACCCCCCAAGGCTATAGCCCACCCGTTTTTGTGGCCTTTTTCCGCTGGACGAACTTGGCGCCGCGGCCTTCGGTCGGTTATTTTTGGGCGCGGCTGTGCCCGGGGCCTATTTTTGGCACACGGAGGCCGCTCGCAATGTCTCGCGCCATTCCGAGTCCGGCGGACGAAGTAGGCCTGCCCCACCCCCCAAGGCTATAGCCCACCCGTTTTTGTGGCCTTTTTCCGCTGGACGAACTTGGTGCCCCGGCCTTCGGGCGGTTATTTTTGGGCGCGGCTGTTACCGGGGCCTATTTTTCGCACACGGAGGCCACTCGCAAAGTCTCGCGCCATTCCGAGTCCGGCGGACGAAGTTGGCCAGCCCCGCTCCCCAAGGCTATAGCCCACCCGTTTTTGTGGCCTTTTTCCGCTGGACAAACTTGGCGCCCCGGCCTTCGGGCGGTTATTTTTGGGAGCGGCTGTGCCCGGGGCCTATTTTTGGCACACGGAGGCCACTCGCAAAGTCTCGCGCCATTCCGAGTCCGGCGGATGAAGTTGGCCAGCCCCACCCCCCAAGGCTATAGCCCACCCGTTTTTGTGGCCTTTTTCCGCTGGACGAACTTGGCGCCGCGGCCTTCGGTCGGTTATTTTTGGGCGCGGCTGTGGCCGGGGCCTATTTTTGGCACACGGAGGCCGCTCGCAATGTCTCGCGCCATTCCGAGTCCGGCGGACGAAGTAGGCCAGCCCCACCCCCCAAGGCTATAGCCCACCCGTTTTTGTGGCCTTTTTCCGCTGGACGAACTTGGTGCCCCGGCCTTCGGGCGGTTATTTTTGGGCGCGGCTGTTACCGGGGCCTATTTTTCGCACACGGAGGCCACTCGCAAAGTCTCGCGCCATTCCGAGTCCGGCGGACGAAGTAGGCCAGCCCCGCTCCCCAAGGCTATAGCCCACCCGTTTTTGTGGCCTTTTTCCGCTGGACAAACTTGGCGCCCCGGCCTTCGGGCGGTTATTTTTGGGAGCGGCTGTGCCCGGGGCCTATTTTTGACACACGGAGGCCACTCGCAAAGTCTCGCGCCATTCCGAGTCCGGCGGATGAAGTTGGCCAGCCCCACCCCCCAAGGCTATAGCCCACCCGTTTTTGTGGCCTTTTTCCGCTGGACGAACTTGGCGCCGCGGCCTTCGGTCGGTTATTTTTGGGCGCGGCTGTGGCCGGGGCCTATTTTTGGCACACGGAGGCCGCTCGCAATGTCTCGCGCCATTCCGAGTCCGGCGGACGAAGTAGGCCAGCCCCACCCCCCAAGGCTATAGCCCACCCGTTTTTGTGGCCTTTTTCCGCTGGACGAACTTGGCGCCGCGGCCTTCGGTCGGTTATTTTTGGGCGCGGCTGTGCCCATGCCCTATTTTTGGCACACGGAGGCCGCTCGCAATGTCTCGCGCCATTCCGAGTCCGGCGGACGAAGTTGGCCAGCCCCACCCCCCAAGGCTATAGCCCACCCGTTTTTGTGGCCTTTTTCCGCTAGACGAACTTGGTGCCCCGGCCTTCGGGCGGTTATTTTTGGGCGCGGCTGTTACCGGGGCCTATTTTTCGCGCACGGAGGACACTCGCAAAGTCTCGCGCCATTCCGAGTCCGGCGGACGAAGTTGGCCAGCCCCGCTCCCCAAGGCTATAGCCCACCCGTTTTTGTGGCCTTTTTCCGCTGGACGAACTTGGCGCCCCGGCCTTCGGGCGGTTATTTTTGATCGCGGCTGTGCCCGGGGCCTATTGTTAGCACACGGAGGCCGCTCGCAAAGTCTCGCGCCATTCCGAGTCCGGCGGACGAAGTTGGCCAGCCCCACCCCCCAAGGCTATAGCCCACCCGTTTTTGTGGCCTTTTTCCGCTGGACGAACTTGGCGCCGCGGCCTTCGGTCGGTTATTTTTGGGCGCGGCTGTGCCCGGGGCCTATTTTTGGCACACGGAGGCCGCTCGCAATGTCTCGCGCCATTCCGAGTCCGGCGGACGAAGTAGGCCAGCCCCACCCCCCAAGGCTATAGCCCACCCGTTTTTGTGGCCTTTTTCCGCTGGACGAACTTGGTGCCCCAGCCTTCGGGCGGTTATTTTTGGGAGCGGCTGTGCCCGGGGCCTATTTTTGGCACACGGAGGCCGCTCGCAAAGTCTCGCGCCATTCCGAGTCCGGCGGACGAAGTTGGCCAGCCCCACCCCCCAAGGCTATAGCCCACCCGTTTTTGTAGCCTTTTTCCGCTGGACGAACTTGGCGCCCCGGCCTTCGGGCGGTTATTTTTGGGCGCGGCTGTGCCCGGGGCCTATTTTTGGCACACGGAGGCCGCTCGCAAAGTCTCGCGCCATTCCGAGTCCGGCGGACGTAGTTGGCCAGCCCCGCCCCCCAAGGCTATAGCCCACCCGTTTCTGTGGCCTTTTTCCGCTGGACGAACTTGGCGCCCCGGCCTTCGGGCGGTTATTTTTGGGCGCGGCTGTGCCCGGGGTTTATTTTTGGCACACGGAGGCCGCTCGCAAAGTCTCGCGCCATTCCGAGTCCGGCGGACGAAGTCGGCCAGCCCCACCCCCCAAGGCTATAGCCCACCCGTTTTTGTGGCCTTTTTCCGCTGGACGAACTTGGCGCCCCGGCCTTCGGGCGGTTATTTTTGGGCACGGCTGTGCCCGGGGCCTATTTTTGGCACACGGAGGCCGCTCGCAAAGTGTCGCGCCATTCCGAATCCGGCGGACGAAGTCGGCCAGCCCCACCCCCCAAGGCTATAGCCCACCCGTTTTTGTGGCCTTTTTCCGCTGGACGAACTTGGCGCCCCGGCCTTCGGGCGGTTATTTTTGGGTGCGGCTGTGCTCGGGGCCTATTTTTAGAACACGGAGGCCGCTCGCAAAGTCTCGCCCCATTCCGAGCCAGGCGGACGAAGTTTTCCAGCCCCACCCCCAAGGCTATAGCCCACCCATTTTTGTGCCCTTTTTCCGCTGGACGAACTTGGCGGCCCGGCCTTCGGGCGGTTATTTTTGGGCGCGGCTGTGCCCGGGGCCTATTTTTGATACACGGAGGCCGCTCGCAAAGTCTCGCGCCATTCCGAGTCCGGCGGACAAAGTCGGCCAGCCCCACCCCCCAAGGCTATAGCCCACCCGTTTTTGTGGCCTTTTTCCGCTGGACGAACTTGGCGCCCCGACCTTCGGGCGGTTATTTTTGGGCGCGGCTGTGCCCGGGGCCTATTTTTGGCACTCGGAGCCCGTTCGCAAGGTCTCGCGCCATTCCGAGTCCGGCGGACGAAGTTGGCCAGCCCCACCCCCCAAGGCTATAGCCCACCCGTTTTTGTGGCCTTTTTCCGCTGGACGAACTTCGTGCCCCGGCCTTCGGGCGGTTATTTTTGGGCGCGGCTGTGCCTGGGGCCTATTTTTGGCACACGGAGGCCGTTCGCAAAGTCTCGCGCCATTCCGAGTCCGGCGGACGTAGTGGGCCAGCCCCGCCCCCCAAGGCTATAGCCCACCCGTTTCTGTGGCCTTTTTCCGCTGGACGAACTTGGCGCCCCGGCCTTCAGATGGTTATATTTGGGCGCGGCTGTGCCCGGGGCCTATTTTTGGCAGACGGAGGGTGCTCGCAAAGTCTCAAGCCATTCCGAGTCCGGCGGACGATGTTGGCCAGGCCCACCCCCCAAGGCTATAGCCCACACGATTTTGTGTCCTTTTTCCGCTGGACGAACTTGGCGCCCCGGCCATCGGGCGGTTATTTTTGGACGCGGCTGTGCCCGGGGCCTATTTTTAGCACACGGACGCCGCGCGCAAAGTCTTGCGCCATTCCGAGTCCGGCGGACGAAGTTGGCCAGCCCCACCCCCCAAGGCTATAGCCCACCCGTTTCTGTGGCCTTTTTCCGCTGGATGAACTTGGCGCCCCGGCCTTCGGACGGTTATTTTTGGGCGCAGCTGTGCCCGGGGCCTATTTTTGGCACACGGAGGCTGCTCGCAAAGTCTCGCGCCATTCCGAGTCCGGCGGACGAAGTTGGCCAGCCCCACCCCCCAAGGCTATAGCCCACCCGTTTTTGTGGCCTTTTTCCGCTGGACGAACTTGGCGCCCCGGCCTTCGGACGGTTATTTTTGGGCGCGGCTGTGCCCGGGGCCTATTTTTGGTACACGGAGGCTGCTCGAAAAGTCTCGCGCCATTCCGAGTCCGGCGGACGAAGTTGGCCAGCCCCACCCCTCAAGGCTATAGCCCACCCGTTTCTGTGGCCTTTTTCCGCTGGACAAACTTGGGGCCCAGGCCTTCGTGCGGTTATTTTTGCACGCGGCTGTGCCCGGGGCCTATTTTTGGCACACGGAGGCCGCTGGCAAAGTCTCGCGCCATTCCTAGTCCGGCGGACGAAGTTGGCCAGCCCCACCCCCCAAGGCTATAGCCCACCCGTTTTTGTGGCCTTTTTCCGCTGGACGAACTTGGCGCCCCGGCCTTCGGGCTGTTATTTTTGGGCGCGGCTGTGCCCGGGGCCTATTTTTGGCACACGGAGGCCGTTCGCAAAGTCTCGCGCCATTCCGAGTCCGGCGGACGTAGTTGGCCAGCCCCGCCCCCCAAGGCTATAGCCCACCCGTTTCTGTGGCCTTTTTCCGCTTGACGAACTTGGCGCCCCGGCCTTCAGATGGTTATTTTTGGGCGCGGCTGTGCCCGGGGCCTATTTTTGGCAGACGGAGGGCGCTCGCAAAGTCTCAAGCCATTCCGAGTCCGGCGGACGATGTTGGCCAGGCCCACCCCCCAAGGCTATAGCCCACACGATTTTGTGTCCTTTTTCCGCTGGACGAACTTGGCGCCCCGGCCATCGGGCGGTTATTTTTGGACGCGGCTGTGCCCGGGGCCTATTTTTGGCACACGGACGCCGCGCGCAAAGTCTTGCGCCATTCCGAGTCCGGCGGACGAAGTTGGCTAGCCCCACCCCCCAAGGCTATAGCCCACCCGTTTCTGTGGCCTTTTTCCGCTGGATGAACTTGGCGCCCCGGCCTTCGGACGGTTATTTTTGGGCGCAGCTGTGCCCGGGGCCTATTTTTGGCGCACGGAGGCTGCTCGCAAAGTCTCGCGCCATTCCGAGTCCGGCGGACGAAGTTGGCCAGCCCCACCCCCCAAGGCTATAGCCCACCCGTTTCTGTGGCCTTTTTTCGCTGGACGAACTTGGCGCCCCGGCCTTCGGACGGTTATTTTTGGGTGCGGCTGTGCCCGGGGCCTATTTTTGGTACACGGAGGCTGCTCGAAAAGTCTCGCGCCATTCCGAGTCCGGCGGACGAAGTTGGCCAGCCCCACCCCTCAAGGCTATAGCCCACCCGTTTCTGTGGCCCTTTTCCGCTGGGCAAACTTGGCGCCCAGGCCTTCGTGCGGTTATTTTTGCACGCGGCTGTGCCCGGGGCCTATTTTTGGCACACGGAGGCCGCTGGCAAAGTCTCGCGCCATTCCTAGTCCGGCGGACGAAGTTGGCCAGCCCCACCCCCCAAGGCTATAGCCCACCCGTTTTTGTAGCCTTTTTCCGCTGGACGAACTTGGCGCCCCGGCCTTCGGGCGGTTATTTTTGGGCGTGGCTGTGTCCGGGGCATATTTTTGGCACACGGAGGCCGCTCGCAAAGTCTCGCGCCATTCTGAGTCCGGCGGACGAAGTCGGCCAGCCCGACCCCCCAAGGCTATAGCCCACCCGTTTTTGTGGCCTTTTTCCGCTGGACGAACTTGGCGCCCCGTCCGTCGGGCTGTTATTTTTTAGCGCGGCTGTGCCCAGGACCTATTTTTGGCACACGGAGGCCGCTCGCAAACTCTCGCGCCATTCCGAGTCCGGCGGACGAAGTTGGCCAGCCCCACCCCCCAAGGCTATAGCCCACCCGTTTCTGTGGCCTTTTTTCGCTGGACGAACTTGGCGCCCCGGCCTTCGGACGGTTATTTTTGGGTGCGGCTGTGCCCGGGGCCTATTTTTGGTACACGGAGGCTGCTCAAAAAGTCTCGCGCCATTCCGAGTCCGGCGGACGAAGTTGAACAGCCCCACCCCTCAAGGCTATAGCCCACCCGTTTCTGTGGCCCTTTTCCGCTGGGCAAACTTGGCGCCCAGGCCTTCGTGCGGTTATTTTTGCACGCCGCTGTGCCCGGGGCCTATTTTTGGCACACGGAGGCCGCTGGCAAAGTCTCGCGCCATTCCTAGTCCGGCGGACGAAGTTGGCCAGCCCCACCCCCCAAGGCTATAGCCCACCCGTTTTTGTAGCCTTTTTCCGCTGGACGAACTTAGCGCCCCGGCCTTCGGGCGGTTATTTTTGGGCGTGGCTGTGTCCGGGGCATATTTTTGGCACACGGAGGCCGCTCGTAAAGTCTCGCGCCATTCCGAGTCCGGCGGATGAAGTTGGCCAGCCCCACCCCCCAAGGCTATAGCCCACCCGTTTCTGTGGCCTTTTTCCGCTGGATAAACTTGGCGCCCCGGCCTTCGGACGGTTATTTTTGGGCGCGGCTGTGCCCGGGGCCTATTTTTGGCACACGGAGGCCGCTGGCAAAGTCTCGCGCCATTCCTAGTCCGGCGGACGAAGTTGGCCAGCCCCACCCCCCAAGGCTATAGCCCACCCGTTTTTGTGGCCTTTTTCCGCTGGACGAACTTGGCGCCCCGGCCTTCGTGCGGTTATTTTTGCACGCGGCCGTGCCCGGGGCCTATTTTTGGCACACGGAGGCCGCTCGCAAAGTCTCGCGCCATTCCGAGTCCGGCGGACGAAGTCGGCCAGCCCGACCCCCCAAGGCTATAGCCCACCCGTTTTTGTGGCCTTTTTCCGCTGGACGAACTTGGCGCCCCGTCCGTCGGGCCGTTATTTTTTAGCGCGGCTGTGCCCAGGACCTATTTTTTGCACAAGGAGGCCGCTCGCAAACTCTCGCGCCATTCCGAGTCCGGCGGACGAAGTTGGCCAGCCCCACCCCACAAGGCTATAGGTCACCCGTTTTTGTGGCCTTTTTCCGCTGAACGAACTTGGCGCCCCGGCCTTCGGGCGGTTATTTTTGGGCGCGGCTGTGCCCGGGGCCTATTTTTGGCACACGGAGGCCATTCGCAAAGTCTCACGCCATTCCGAGTCCGGCGGACGTAGTTGGCCAGCCCCACCCCGCAAGGCTATAGCCCACCCGTTTTTGTGTCCTTTTTCCGCTGAACGAACTCTGCGCCCCGGCCTTCAGGCTGTTATTTTTGGGCGCTGCTGTTCCCGGGGCCTATTTTTGGCACACGGAGGCCGCTTGCAAAGTCTCGCGCCATTCCGAGTCCGGCGGACGAAGTTGGCCAGCCCCACCCCCCAAGGCTATAGCCCACCCGTTTTTGTGGCCTTTTTCCGCTGGACGAACTTGGCGCCGCGGCCTTCGGTCGGTTATTTTTGGGCGCGGCTGTGCCCGGGGCCTATTTTTGGCACACGGAGGCCGCTCGCAATGTCTCGCGCCATTCCGAGTCCGGCGGACGAAGTAGGCCTGCCCCACCCCCCAAGGCTATAGCCCACCCGTTTTTGTGGCCTTTTTCCGCTGGACGAACTTGGTGCCCCGGCCTTCGGGCGGTTATTTTTGGGCGCGGCTGTTACCGGGGCCTATTTTTCGCACACGGAGGCCACTCGCAAAGTCTCGCGCCATTCCGAGTCCGGCGGACGGTTGGCCAGCCCCGCTCCCCAAGGCTATAGCCCACCCGCTTTTGTGGCCTTTTTCCGCTGGACAAACTTGGCGCCCGGCCTTCGGGCGGTTTTTTTTGGAGCGGCTGTGCCCGGGGCCTATTTTTGGCACACGGAGGCCGCTCGCAAAGTCTCGCGCCATTCCGAGTCCGGCGGACGAAGTTGGCCAGCCCCAACCCCCAAGGCTATAGCCCACCCGTTTTTGTGGCCTTTTTCCGCTGGACGAACTTGGCGCCGCGGCCTTCGGTCGGTTATTTTTGGGCGCGGCTGTGCCCGGGGCCTATTTTTGGCACACGGAGGCCGCTGGCAAAGTCTCGCGCCATTCCTAGTCCGGCGGACGAAGTTGGCCAGCCCCACCCCCCAAGGCTATAGCCCACCCGTTTTTGTGGCCTTTTTCCGCTGGACGAACTTGGCGCCCCGGCCTTCGTGCGGTTATTTTTGCACGCGGCCGTGCCCGGGGCCTATTTTTGGCACACGGAGGCCGCTCGCAAAGTCTCGCGCCATTCCGAGTCCGGCGGACGAAGTCGGCCAGCCCGACCCCCCAAGGCTATAGCCCACCCGTTTTTGTGGCCTTTTTCCGCTGGACGAACTTGGCGCCCCGTCCGTCGGGCGGTTATTTTTTAGCGCGGCTGTGCCCAGGACCTATTTTTTGCACAAGGAGGCCGCTCGCAAACTCTCGCGCCATTCCGAGTCCGGCGGACGAAGTTGGCCAGCCCCACCCCACAAGGCTATAGGTCACCCGTTTTTGTGGCCTTTTTCCGCTGAACGAACTTGGCGCCCCGGCCTTCGGGCGGTTATTTTTGGGCGCGGCTGTGCCCGGGGCCTATTTTTGGCACACGGAGGCCATTCGCAAAGTCTCACGCCATTCCGAGTCCGGCGGACGTAGTTGGCCAGCCCCGCCCCCCAAGGCTATAGCCCACCCATTTCTGTGGCCTTTTTCCGCTGGACGAACTTGGCGCCCCGGCCTTCGGGCGTTTATTTTTGGGCGCGGCTGTGCCCGGGGCCTATTGTTAGCACACGGAGGCCGCTCGCAAAGTCTCGCGCCATTCCGAGTCCGGCGGACGAAGTTGGCCAGCCCCACCCCCCAAGGCTATAGCCCACCCGTTTTTGTGGCCTTTTTCCGCTGGACGAACTTGGCGCCGCGGCCTTCGGTCGGTTATTTTTGGGCGCGGCTGTGCCCGGGGCCTATTTTTGGCACACGGAGGCCGCTCGCAATGTCTCGCGCCATTCCGAGTCCGGCGGACGAAGTAGGCCTGCCCCACCCCCCAAGGCTATAGCCCACCCGTTTTTGTGGCCTTTTTCCGCTGGACGAACTTGGTGCCCCGGCCTTCGGGCGGTTATTTTTGGGCGCGGCTGTTACCGGGGCCTATTTTTCGCACACGGAGGCCACTCGCAAAGTCTCGCGCCATTCCGAGTCCGGCGGACGAAGTTGGCCAGCCCCGCCCCCCAAGGCTATAGCCCACCCGTTTTTGTGGCCTTTTTCCGCTGGACAAACTTGGCGCCCCGGCCTTCGGGCGGTTTTTTTTGGAGCGGCTGTGCCCGGGGCCTATTTTTGGCACACGGAGGCCGCTCGCAAAGTCTCGCGCCATTCCGAGTCCGGCGGACGAAGTTGGCCAGCCCCAACCCCCAAGGCTATAGCCCACCCGTTTTTGTGGCCTTTTTCCGCTGGACGAACTTGGCGCCGCGGCCTTCGGTCGGTTATTTTTGGGCGCGGCTGTGGCCGGGGCCTATTTTTGGCACACGGAGGCCGCTCGCAATGTCTCGCGCCATTCCGAGTCCGGCGGACGAAGTAGGCCAGCCCCACCCCCCAAGGCTATAGCCCACCCGTTTTTGTGGCCTTTTTCCGCTGGACGAACTTGGCGCCGCGGCCTTCGGTCGGTTATTTTTGGGCGCTGCTGTGCCCGGGGCCTATTTTTGGCACACGGAGGCCGCTCGCAATGTCTCGCGCCATTCCGAGTCCGGCGGACGAAGTAGGCCTGCCCCACCCCCCAAGGCTATAGCCCACCCGTTTTTGTGGCCTTTTTCCGCTGGACGAACTTGGTGCCCCGGCCTTCGGGCGGTTATTTTTGGGCGCGGCTGTTACCGGGGCCTATTTTTCGCACACGGAGGCCACTCGCAAAGTCTCGCGCCATTCCGAGTCCGGCGGACGAAGTCGGCCAGCCCCACCCCCCAAGGCTATAGCCCACCCGTTTTTGTGGCCTTTATCCGCGGGACGAACTTGGCGCCCCGGCCTTCGGGCGGTTATTTTTGGGCGCGGCTGTGCCCGGGGCCTATTTTTGGCATACGGAGGCCGTTCGCAAAGTCTCAAGCCATTCCGAGTCCGGCGGACGATGTTGGCCAGGCCCACCCCCCAAGGCTATAGCCCACACGATTTTGTGTCCTTTTTCCGCTGGACGAACTTGGCGCCCCGGCCATCGGGCGGTTATTTTTGGACGCGGCTGTGCCCGGGGCCTATTTTTGGCACACGGACGCCGCGCGCAAAGTCTTGCGCCATTCCGAGTCCGGCGGACGAAGTTGGCCAGCCCCACCCCCCAAGGCTATAGCCCACCCGTTTCTGTGGCCTTTTTCCGCTGGATGAACTTGGCGCCCCGGCCTTCGGACGGTTATTTTTGGGCGCAGCTGTGCCCGGGGCCTATTTTTGGCACACGGAGGCTGCTCGCAAAGTCTCGCGCCATTCCGAGTCCGGCGGACGAAGTTGGCCAGCCCCACCCCCCAAGGCTATAGCCCACCCGTTTCTGTGGCCTTTTTTCGCTGGACGAACTTGGCGCCCCGGCCTTCGGACGGTTATTTTTGGGTACGGCTGTGCCCGGGGCCTATTTTTGGTACACGGAGGCTGCTCGAAAAGTCTCGCGCCATTCCGAGTCCGGCGGATGAAGTTGGCCAGCCCCACCCCTCAAGGCTATAGCCCACCCGTTTCTGTGGCCTTTTTCCGCTGGACAAACTTGGGGCCCAGGCCTTCGTGCGGTTATTTTTGCACGCGGCTGTGCCCGGGGCCTATTTTTGGCACACGGAGGCCGCTGGCAAAGTCTCGCGCCATTCCTAGTCCGGCGGACGAAGTTGGCCAGCCCCACCCCCCAAGGCTATAGCCCACCCGTTTTTGTGGCCTTTTTCCGCTGGACGAACTTGGCGCCCCGGCCTTCGGGCGATTATTTTTGGGCGCGGCTGTGCCCGGGGCCTATTTTTGGCACACGGAGGCCGTTCGCAAAGTCTCGCGCCATTCCGAGTCCGGCGGACGTAGTTGGCCAGCCCCGCCCCCCAAGGCTATAGCCCACCCGTTTCTGTGGCCTTTTTCCGCTGGACGAACTTGGCGCCCCGGCCTTCAGATGGTTATTTTTCGGCGCGGCTGTGCCCAGGGCCTATTTTTGGCAGACGGAGGACGCTCGCAAAGTCTCAAGCCATTCCGAGTCCGGCGGACGATGTTGGCCAGGCCCACCCCCCAAGGCTATAGCCCACACGATTTTGTGTCCTTTTTCCGCTGGACGAACTTGGCGCCCCGGCCATCGGGCGGTTATTTTTGGACGCGGCTGTGCCCGGGGCCTATTTTTGGCACACGGACGCCGCGCGCAAAGTCTTGCGCCATTCCGAGTCCGGCGGACGAAGTTGGCTAGCCCCACCCCCCAAGGCTATAGCCCACCCGTTTCTGTGGCCTTTTTCCGCTGGATGAACTTGGCGCCCCGGCCTTCGGACGGTTATTTTTGGGCGCAGCTGTGCCCGGGGCCTATTTTTGGCGCACGGAGGCTGCTCGCAAAGTCTCGCGCCATTCCGAGTCCGGCGGACGAAGTTGGCCAGCCCCACCCCCCAAGGCTATAGCCCACCCGTTTCTGTGGCCTTTTTTCGCTGGACGAACTTGGCGCCCCGGCCTTCGGACGGTTATTTTTGGGTGCGGCTGTGGCCGGGGCCTATTTTTGGCACACGGAGGCCGCTCGCAAGGTCTCGCGCCATTCCGAGTCCGGCGGACGAAGATGGCCAGCTCCACCCCCCAAGGCTATAGCCCACCCGTTTCTGTGGCCTTTTTTCGCTGGACGAACTTGGCGCCCAGGCCTTCGTGCGGTTATTTTTGCACGCGGCTGTGCCCGGGGCCTATTTTTGGCACACGGAGGCCGCTGGCAAAGTCTCGCGCCATTCCTAGTCCGGCGGACGAAGTTGGCCAGCCCCACCCCCCAAGGCTATAGCCCACCCGTTTTTGTAGCCTTTTTCCGCTGGACGAACTTGGCGCCCCGGCCTTCGGGCGGTTATTTTTGGGCGTGGCTGTGTCCGGGGCATAGTTTTGGTACACGGAGGCTGCTCGAAAAGTCTCGCGCCATTCCGAGTCCGGCGGACGAAGTTGGCCAGCCCCACCCCTCAAGGCTATAGCCCACCCGTTTCTGTGGCCCTTTTCCGCTGGGCAAACTTGGCGCCCAGGCCTTCGTGCGGTTATTTTTGCACGCGGCTGTGCCCGGGGCCTATTTTTGGCACACGGAGGCCGCTGGCAAAGTCTCGCGCCATTCCTAGTCCGGCGGACGAAGTTGGCCAGCCCCACCCCCCAAGGCTATAGCCCACCCGTTTTTGTAGCCTTTTTCCGCTGGACGAACTTGGCGCCCCGGCCTTCGGGCGGTTATTTTTGGGCGTGGCTGTGTCCGGGGCATATTTTTGGCACACGGAGGCCGCTCGTAAAGTCTCGCGCCATTCCGAGTCCGGCGGATGAAGTTGGCCAGCCCCACCCCCCAAGGCTATAGCCCACCCGTTTCTGTGGCCTTTTTCCGCTGGATAAACTTGGCGCCCCGGCCTTCGGACGGTTATTTTTGGGCGCGGCTGTGCCCGGGGCCTATTTTTGGCACACGGAGGCCGCTGGCAAAGTCTCGCGCCATTCCTAGTCCGGCGGACGAAGTTGGCCAGCCCCACCCCCCAAGGCTATAGCCCACCCGTTTTTGTGGCCTTTTTCCGCTGGACGAACTTGGGGCCCCGGCCTTCGTGCGGTTATTTTTGCACGCGGCTGTGCCCGGGGCCTATTTTTGGCACACGGAGGCCGCTCGCAAAGTCTCGCGCCATTCCGAGTCCGGCGGACGAAGTCGGCCAGCCCGACCCCCCAAGGCTATAGCCCACCCGTTTTTGTGGCCTTTTTCCGCTGGACGAACTTGGCGCCCCGTCCGTCGGGCGGTTATTTTTTAGCGCGGCTGTGCCCAGGACCTATTTTTGGCACACGGAGGCCGCTCGCAAACTCTCGCGCCATTCCGAGTCCGGCGGACGAAGTTGGCCAGCCCCACCCCCCAAGGCTATAGGTCACCCGTTTTTGTGGCCTTTTTCCGCTGAACGAACTTGGCGCCCCGGCCTTCGGGCGGTTATTTTTGGGCGCGGCTGTGCCCGGGGCCTATTTTTGGCACACGGAGGCCATTCGCAAAGTCTCGCGCCATTCCGAGTCCGGCGGACGTAGTTGGCCAGCCCCGCCCCCCAAGGCTATAGCCCACCCATTTCTGTGGCCTTTTTCCGCTGGACGAACTTGGCGCCCCGGCCTTCAGATGGTTATTTTTGGGCGCGGCTGTGCCCGGGGCCTATTTTTGGCAGATGGAGGGCGCTCGCAAAGTCTCAAGCCATTCCGAGTCCAGCGGACGAAGTCGGCCAGCCCCACCCCCCAAGGCTATAGCCCACCCGTTTTTGTGGCCTTTATCCGCGGGACGAACTTGGCGCCCCGGCCTTCGGGCGGTTATTTTTGGGCGCGGCTGTGCCCGGGGCCTATTTTTGGCATACGGAGGCCGTTCGCAAAGTCTCAAGCCATTCCGAGTCCGGCGGACGATGTTGGCCAGGCCCACCCCCCAAGGCTATAGCCCACACGATTTTGTGTCCTTTTTCCGCTGGACGAACTTGGCGCCCCGGCCATCGGGCGGTTATTTTTGGACGCGGCTGTGCCTGGGCCTATTTTTGGCAGACGGACGCCGCTGGCAAAGTCTTGCGCCATTCCAAGTCCGGCGGATTTGGTTGGCCAGCCCCACCCCCAAGGCTATAGCCCACACGATTTTGTGTCCTTTTTCCGCGGGATGAACTTGGCGCCCCGGCCTTCGGACGGTTATTTTTGGGCGCAGCTGTGCCCGGGGCCTATTTTTGGCACACGGAGGCTGCTTGCAAAGTCTCGCGCCATTCCGAGTCCGGCGGACGAAGTTGGCCCGCCCCACCCACTCAAGGCTATAGCCCACCCGCTTTTGTGGCCTTTTTCGCTGGACAAACTTGGCGCCCCGGCGTTCGGACGGTTATTTTTGGGTGCGGCTGTGCCCGGGGCCTATTTTTGGTACACGGAGGCTGCTCGAAAAGTCTCACGCCATTCCGAGTCCGGCGGACGAAGTTGGCCAGCCCCACCCCTCAAGGCTATAGCCCACCCATTTCTGTGGCCTTTTTCCGCTGGACAAACTTGGCGCCCAGGCCTTCGTGCGGTTATTTTTGCACGCGGCTGTGCCCGGGGCCTATTTTTGGCACACAGAGGCCGCTGGCAAAGTCTCGCGCCATTCCTAGTCCGGCGGACGAAGTTGGCCAGCCCCACCCCCCAAGGCTATAGCCCACCCGTTTTTGTGGCCTTTTTCCGCTGGACGAACTTGGCGCCCCGGCCTTCGGGCGGGTATTTTTGGGCGCGGCTGTGCCCGTGGCCTATTTTTGGCACACGGAGGCGCCTCGCAAAGTATCGCGCCATTCCGAGTCCGGCGGACGAAGTTGGCCAGCCCCACGCCCCAAGGCTATAGCCCACCCGTTATTGTGGCCTTTTTCCGCTGGACGAACTTGGCTCCCCGGCCTTCGGGCGGTTATTTTTGGGCGCGGCTGTGGCCGGGGCCTATTTTTGGCACACGGAGGCCGCTCGCAAAGTCTCGCGCCATTCCGAGTCTGGCGGACGAAGTGGGCCAGCCACACCCCGCAAGGCTATAGCCCACCCGTTTTTGTGGCCTTTCTCCGCTGGACGAAATTGGCGCCCCGGCCTTCGGGCAGGTATTTTTGGGCGAGGCTGTGTCCGGGGCCTATTTTTGGCACACGGAGGCCGCTCGCAAAGTCTCGCGCCATTCCGAGTCCGGCAGACGAAGTCGGCCAGCCCCACCCCCCAAGGCTATAGCCCACCCGTTTTTGTGGCCTTTATCCGCGGGACGAACTTGGCGCCCGGTCCGTCGGGTGGTTATTTTTGAGCGCGGCTGTGCCCAGGGTCTATTTTTGGCACACGGAGGCCGCTCGCAAACTCTCGCGCCATTCCGAGTTCGGCGGACGAAGTGGGCCAGCCCCACCCCCCAAGGCTATAGCCCACCCGTTTTTGTGGCCTTTTTCCGCTGGACGAACTTGGCGCCCCGGCCTTCGGGTGGTTATTTTTGGGCGCGGCTGTGCCCGGGGCCTATTTTTGGCACTCGGAGGCCGTTCGCAAGGTCTCGCGCCATTCCGAGTGCGGCGGACGAAGTTGGCCAGCCCCACCCCCCAAGGCTATAGCCCACCCGTTTTTGTGGCCATTTTCCGCTGGACGAACTTGGCACCCCGGCCTTTGGGCGGTTATTTTTGGACGCGGCTGTGCCCGGGTCCTATTTTTCGCACACGGAGGCCGCTCGCAAAGTCTCGCGCCATTCCGAGTCCGGCGGACGAAGTTGGCCAGCCCCACCCCCCAAGGCTATAGCCCACCCGTTTTTGTGGCCATTTTCCGCTGGACGAACTTGGCAGCCCGGCCTTCGGGCGGTTATTTTTGGGCGCGGCTGTACCCGGGGCCTATTTTTGGCACACGGAGGCCGCTCGCAAAGTCTCGAGCCATTCCGAGTCCGGCGGACGAAGTTGGCCAGCCCCACCCCCCAAGGCTATAGCCCACCCGTTTTTGTGGCCTTTTTCCGCTGGACGAACTTGGCGCCCCGGCCTTCGGGTGGTTATTTTTGGGCGCGGCTGTGCCCGGGGCCTATTTTGGCACACGGAGGCCGCTCGCAAAGTCTCGCGCCATTCCGAGTCCGGCGGACGAAGTTGGCCAGCCCCACCCCCCAAGGCTATAGCCCATCCGTTTTTGTGGTCTTTTTCCGCTCGACGAACTTGGCGCCCCGGCCTTCGGGCGGTTATTTTTGGGTGTGGCTGTGCCCGGGGCCTATTTTTGGCACACGGAGGTCGCTCGCAAAGTCTCCCGCCATTCCGAGTACGGCGGACGAAGTGGGCCAGCCCCACCCCCCAAGGCTATAGCCCACCCGTTTTTGTGGCCTTTTTCCGCTAGGGGACGAACTTGGCGCCCCGGCCTTCGGGCGGTTATTTTTGGGCGCGGCTGTGCCCGGGGACTATTTTTGTCACACGGAGGCCGCTCGCAAAGTCTCGCGCCATTCCGAGTCCGGCGGACGAAGTTGGCCAGCCCCACCCCCCAAGGCTATAGCCCACCCGTTTTTGTGGCCTTTTTCCGCTGGACGAACTTCGCGCCCCGGCCTTCGGACGGTTATTTTTGGGCGCGGCTGTGTCCGGGGCCTATTTTTGGCACACGGAGGACGCTCGCAAAGCCTCGCGCCATTCCGAGTAACGGGCGGACGGGCGGGCCAGCCCCACCCCCAAGGCTATAGCCCACCCGTTTGTGTGGCCTTTTTCCGCTGGACGAACTTGGCGCCCGGCCTTCTGGCGGTTATTTTTGGGCGCGGCTGTGCGGGGGCCTGTTTTTGGCACACGGAGACCGCCGCAACGTCTCGCGCCATTCCGAGTCCGGCGGATTTAGTGGGCCAGCCCCACCCCCAAGCCCATAGCCCACCCGCTTTTGTGGCCTTTTTCCGCCGGACGAACTTGGCGCCCGGCCTTCGGGCGGTTATTTTTGGGCATGGCTGTGCCCGGGCCTATTTTTGGCACACGGAGGTCGCCGCAATGACTCACGCCATTCCGAGTCCGGCAGGACGAGTGGGCCAGCCCCACCCTCAAGGCTATAGCCCACCCGTTATTGTGGCCTTTTTCCGCTGGACGAACTTGGCGCCCGCCTTCGGGCGGTTATTTTGGGCGCGGCTGTGCCCGGGGCCTATTTTTGGCACACGGAGGCCGCCGCAAAGTCTCGCGCCATTCCGAGTCCGGGCGGAGGATGTGGGCCAGCCGCCCCAAGGCTATAGCCCACCCGATTTTGTGGCCTTTTTCCGCTGGACGAACTTGGCGCCCGGCCTTCGGGCGGTTATTTTTAGACGCGGCTGTGCCCGGGCCTATTTTTGGCACACGGAGGACGCGCTCGCAAAGTCTCGCGCCATTCCGAGTCCGGCGGACGGTTGGCCAGCCCAGCCCCAAGGCTATAGCCCACCCGTTTTGTGGCCTTTTTCGCTGGACGAACTTGGCGCCCGGCCTTCGGGCGGTTATTTTTGGGCGCGGCTGTGCCTGGGCCTATTTTGGCGCACACGGAGGCTGCTCGCAAAGTCTCGCGCCATTCCCGAGTCCGGCGGTTGGACGAGGTATAGCCCACCCCACCCCCAAGGCTATAGCCCACCCGCTATTTTGCCCGTGGCCTATTTTTCGCTGGACGCTGCCTGCAAAGAAGCGCCATTCCGAGTCCGGCGCCCGGCCTTCGGACGGTTATTTTTGGGCCCCACGGACGTAAGGCGGCTGTTGGGCCGGGGGCCTATTTTTGGCACACGGAGGCCGCTCGCAAGGTCTCGCGCCATTCCGAGTCCGGGCGGACGAAGATGGCCAGCTCCACCCCCAAGGCTATAGCCCACCCGCTTTCTGTGGCTTTTTCCAGCTGGGACGAACTTGGCGCCCAGGCCTTCGTGGCGGTTATTTTTGCACGCGGCTGTGCCCGGGCCTATTTTTGGCACACGGAGGCCGCTGGCAAAGTCTCGCGCCATTCCTAGTCCGCGGACCGAGTTGGCCAGCCCCACCCCCAAGGCTATAGCCCACCCGCTTTTGTAGCCTTTTTCCGCTGGGCCGAACTTGGCGCCCGGCCTCGGGCGGTTATTTTTGGGCGTGGCTGTGTCCGGGGCATATTTTTGGCACACGGAGGCCGCTCAGAAGTCTCGCGCCATTCCGAGTCCGGCGGACGAAGTTGGCCAGCCCCACCCCCCAAGGCTATAGCCCACCCGTTTCTGTGGCCTTTTTCCGCTGGATAAACTTGGCGCCCCGGCCTTCGGACGGTTATTTTTGGGCGCGGCTGTGCCCGGGGCCTATTTTTGGCACACGGAGGCCGCTGGCAAAGTCTCGCGCCATTCCTAGTCCGGCGGACGAAGTTGGCCAGCCCCACCCCCCAAGGCTATAGCCCACCCGTTTTTGTGGCCTTTTTCCGCTGGACGAACTTGGCGCCCCGTCCGTCGGGCGGTTATTTTTTAGCGCGGCTGTGCCCAGGACCTATTTTTGGCACACGGAGGCCGCTCGCAAACTCTCGCGCCATTCCGAGTCCGGCGGACGAAGTTGGCCAGCCCCACCCCCCAAGGCTATAGGTCACCCGTTTTTGTGGCCTTTTTCCGCTGAACGAACTTGGCGCCCCGGCCTTCGGGCGGTTATTTTTGGGCGCGGCTGTGCCCGGGGCCTATTTTTGGCACACGGAGGCCATTCGCAAAGTCTCTCGCAATTCCGAGTCCGGAGGACGTAGTTGGCCTGCACCTCCCAACATGGCTATAGCGCACATTTTTCTGTGGCCTTTTTCCGCTGGACGAACTTGGCGCCCCGGCCTTCGGACGGTTATTTTTGGGCGCAGCTGTGCCCGGGGCCTATTTTTGGCGCACGGAGGCTGCTCGCAAAGTCTCGCGCCATTCCGAGTCCGGCGGACGAAGTTGGCCAGCCCCACCCCCCAAGGCTATAGCCCACCCGTTTCTGTGGCCTTTTTTCGCTGGACGAACTTGGCGCCCCGGCCTTCGGACGGTTATTTTTGGGCGCAGCTGTGCCCGGGGCCTATTTTTCGCACACGGAGGCCACTCGCAAAGTCTCGCGCCATTCCGAGTCCGGCGGACGAAGTCGGCCAGCCCCACCCCCCAAGGCTATAGCCCACCCGTTTTTGTGGCCTTTATCCGCGGGACGAACTTGGCGCCCCGGCCTTCGGGCGGTTATTTTTGGGCGCGGCTGTGCCCGGGGCCTATTTTTGGCATACGGAGGCCGTTCGCAAAGTCTCAAGCCATTCCGAGTCCGGCGGACGATGTTGGCCAGGCCCACCCCCCAAGGCTATAGCCCACACGATTTTGTGTCCTTTTTCCGCTGGACGAACTTGGCGCCCCGGCCATCGGGCGGTTATTTTTGGACGCGGCTGTGCCCGGGGCCTATTTTTGGCACACGGACGCCGCGCGCAAAGTCTTGCGCCATTCCGAGTCCGGCGGACGAAGTTGGCCAGCCCCACCCCCCAAGGCTATAGCCCACCCGTTTCTGTGGCCTTTTTCCGCTGGATGAACTTGGCGCCCCGGCCTTCGGACGGTTATTTTTGGGCGCGGCTGTGCCCGGGGCCTATTTTTGGCACACGGAGGCCGCTGGCAAAGTCTCGCGCCATTCCTAGTCCGGCGGACGAAGTTGGCCAGCCCCACCCCCCAAGGCTATAGCCCACCCGTTTTTGTGGCCTTTTTCCGCTGGACGAACTTGGCGCCCCGTCCGTCGGGCGGTTATTTTTTAGCGCGGCTGTCCCCAGGACCTATTTTTGGCACACGGAGGCCGCTCGCAAACTCTCGCGCCATTCCGAGTCCGGCGGACGAAGTTGGCCAGCCCCACCCCCCAAGGCTATAGGTCACCCGTTTTTGTGGCCTTTTTCCGCTGAACGAACTTGGCGCCCCGGCCTTCGGGCGGTTATTTTTGGGCGCGGCTGTGCCCGGGGCCTATTTTTGGCACACGGAGGCCATTCGCAAAGTCTCGCGCCATTCCGAGTCCGGCGGACGTAGTTGGCCAGCCCCGCCCCCCAAGGCTATAGCCCACCCATTTCTGTGGCCTTTTTCCGCTGGACGAACTTGGCGCCCCGGCCTTCAGATGGTTATTTTTGGGCGCGGCTGTGCCCGGGGCCTATTTTTGGCAGATGGAGGGCGCTCGCAAAGTCTCAAGCCATTCCGAGTCCGGCGGACGATGTTGGCCAGGCCCACCCCCCAAGGCTATAGCCCACACGATTTTGTGTCCTTTTTCCGCTGGACGAACTTGGCGCCCCGGTCATCGGGCGGTTAATTTTGGACGCGGCTGTGCCCGGGGCCTATTTTTGGCAGACGGACGTCGCGTGCAAAGTCTTGCGCCATTCCAAGTCCGGCGGACGAAGTTGGCCAGCCCCACCCCCCAAGGCTATAGCCCACCCGTTTCTGTGGCCTTTTTCCGCTGGATGAACTTGGCGCCCCGGCCTTCGGACGGTTATTTTTGGGCGCAGCTGTGCCCGGGGCCTATTTTTGGCACACGGAGGCTGCTTGCAAAGTCTCGCGCCATTCCGAGTCCGGCGGACGAAGTTGGCCAGCCCCACCCACCAAGGCTATAGCCCACCCGTTTCTGTGGCCTTTTTTCGCTGGACAAACTTGGCGCCCCGGCGTTCGGACGGTTATTTTTGGGTGCGGCTGTGCCCGGGGCCTATTTTTGGTACACGGAGGCTGCTCGAAAAGTCTCACGCCATTCCGAGTCCGGCGGACGAAGTTGGCCAGCCCCACCCCTCAAGGCTATAGCCCACCCGTTTCTGTGGCCTTTTTCCGCTGGACAAACTTGGCGCCCAGGCCTTCGTGCGGTTATTTTTGCACGCGGCTGTGCCCGGGGCCTATTTTTGGCACACGGAGGCCGCTGGCAAAGTCTCGCGCCATTCCTAGTCCGGCGGACGAAGTTGGCCAGCCCCACCCCCCAAGGCTATAGCCCACCCGTTTTTGTGGCCTTTTTCCGCTGGACGAACTTGGCGCCCCGGCCTTCGGGCGGGTATTTTTGGGCGCGGCTGTGCCCGTGGCCTATTTTTGGCACACGGAGGCGCCTCGCAAAGTATCGCGCCATTCCGAGTCCGGCGGACGAAGTTGGCCAGCCCCACGCCCCAAGGCTATAGCCCACCCGTTATTGTGGCCTTTTTCCGCTGGACGAACTTGGCTCCCCGGCCTTCGGGCGGTTATTTTTGGGCGCGGCTGTGGCCGGGGCCTATTTTTGGCACACGGAGGCCGCTCGCAAAGTCTCGCGCCATTCCGAGTCTGGCGGACGAAGTGGGCCAGCCACACCCCGCAAGGCTATAGCCCACCCGTTTTTGTGGCCATTTTCCGCTGGACGAACTTGGCACCCCGGCCTTTGGGCGGTTATTTTTGGACGCGGCTGTGCCCGGGTCCTATTTTTCGCACACGGAGGCCGCTCGCAAAGTCTCGCGCCATTCCGAGTCCGGCGGACGAAGTTGGCCAGCCCCACCCCCCAAGGCTATAGCCCACCCGTTTTTGTGGCCATTTTCCGCTGGACGAACTTGGCAGCCCGGCCTTCGGGCGGTTATTTTTGGGCGCGGCTGTACCCGGGGCCTATTTTTGGCACACGGAGGCCGCTCGCAAAGTCTCGAGCCATTCCGAGTCCGGCGGACGAAGTTGGCCAGCCCCACCCCCCAAGGCTATAGCCCACCCGTTTTTGTGGCCTTTTTCCGCTGGACGAACTTGGCGCCCCGGCCTTCGGGGGGTTATTTTTGGGCGCGGCTGTGCCCGGGGCCTATTTTGGCACACGGAGGCCGCTCGCAAAGTCTCGCGCCATTCCGAGTCCGGCGGACGAAGTTGGCCAGCCCCACCCCCCAAGGCTATAGCCCATCCGTTTTTGTGGTCTTTTTCCGCTCGACGAACTTGGCGCCCCGGCCTTCGGGCGGTTATTTTTGGGTGTGGCTGTGCCCGGGGCCTATTTTTGGCACACGGAGGTCGCTCGCAAAGTCTCCCGCCATTCCGAGTACGGCGGACGAAGTGGGCCAGCCCCACCCCCCAAGGCTATAGCCCACCCGTTTTTGTGGCCTTTTTCCGCTAGACGAACTTGGCGCCCCGGCCTTCGGGCGGTTATTTTTGGGCGCGGCTGTGCCCGGGGACTATTTTTGTCACACGGAGGCCGCTCGCAAAGTCTCGCGCCATTCCGAGTCCGGCGGACGAAGTTGGCCAGCCCCACCCCCCAAGGCTATAGCCCACCCGTTTTTGTGGCCTTTTTCCGCTGGACGAACTTCGCGCCCCGGCCTTCGGACGGTTATTTTTGGGCGCGGCTGTGTCCGGGGCCTATTTTTGGCACACGGAGGACGCTCGCAAAGCCTCGCGCCATTCCGAGTACGGCGGACGAAGTGGGCCAGCCCCACCCCCCAAGGCTATAGCCCACCCGTTTTTGTGGCCTTTTTCCGCTGGACGAACTTGGCGCCCCGGCCTTCGGGCGGTTATTTTTGGGCGCGGCTGTGCCCGGGGCCTGTTTTTGGCACACGGAGACCGCTCGCAACGTCTCGCGCCATTCCGAGTGCGGCGGACGAAGTGGGCCAGCCCCACCCCCCAAGGCTATAGCCCACCCGTTTTTGTGGCCTTTTTCCGCCGGACGAACTTGGCGCCCCGGCCTTCGGGCGGTTATTTTTGGGCATGGCTGTGCCCGGGGCCTATTTTTGGCACACGGAGGTCGCTCGCAATGTCTCACGCCATTCCGAGTCCGGCAGACGAAGTGGGCCAGCCCCACCCCCCAAGGCTATAGCCCACCCGTTATTGTGGCCTTTTTCCGCTGGACGAACTTGGCTCCCCGGCCTTCGGGCGGTTATTTTTGGGCGCGGCTGTGGCCGGGGCCTATTTTTGGCACACGGAGGCCGCTCGCAAAGTCTCGCGCCATTCCGAGTCCGGCGGACGAAGTGGGCCGGCCCCACCCCCCAAGGCTATAGCCCACCCGTTATTGTGGCCTTTTTCCGCTGGACGAACTTGGCTCCCCGGCCTTCGGGCGGTTATTTTTGGGCGCGGCTGTGGCCGGGGCCTATTTTTGGCACACGGAGGCCGCTCGCAAAGTCTCGCGCCATTCCGAGTCCGGCGGACGAAGTGGGCAGCCCCACCCCCCAAGGCTATAGCCCACCCGTGATTGGGGCCTATATCCGCAGGACGAACCAGGCGCCACGGCCTTTGGGCGGTTATTTTTGGACGCGGCTGTGGCCGGGGCCTATTTTTGGCACACGGAGGCCGCTCGCAAAGTCTCGCGCCATTCCGAGTCCGGCGGACGAAGTGGGCCGGCCCCACCCCCCAAGGCTATAGCCCACCCGTTATTGTGGCCTTTTTCCGCTGGACGAACTTGGCTCCCCGGCCTTCGGGCGGTTATTTTTGGGCGCGGCTGTGGCCGGGGCCTATTTTTGGCACACGGAGGCCACTCGCAAAGTCTCGCGCCATTCCGAGCCTGGCGGACGAAGTGGGCCAGCCACACCCCGCAAGGCTATAGCCCACCCGTTTTTGTAGCCTTTTTCCGCTGGACGAACTTCGCGCCCCGGCCTTCGGGCGGTTATTTTTGGGCGTGGCTGTGCCCGGGGCCTATTTTTGGAACACGGAGGCCACTCGCAAGGTCTCGCCCCATTCCGAGCCCGGCGGACGAAGTTTGTCAGCCCCACCCCCCATGGCTATAGCCCACCCGTTTTTGTGGCCTTTTTCCAATGGACGAACTTGGCGCCCCGGCCTTCGGGCGGTTATTTTTGGGCGAGGCTGTGCCCGGGGAGTAGTTTTGGCACACGGAGGCCGCTCGCAAAGTCTCGCGCCATTCCGAGTCCCGCGGACGAAGTTGGCCAGCCCCACCCCCCAAGGCTATAGCCCACCCGTTTTTGTGGCCTTTTTCCGCTCGACGAACTTGGCGCCCCGGCCTTCGGGCGGTTATTTTTGGGCTCGGCTGAGACCGGGGAGTATTTTTGGCACACGGAGGCCGCTCGTAAAGTCTCCCGCCATTCCGAGTCCCGCGGACGAAGTTGGCCAGCCCCACCCCCCAAGGCTATAGCCCACCCGTTTTTGTGGCCTTTTTCCGCTGGACGAACTTGGCGCCCCGGCCTTCGGGCGGTTATTTTTGGGCTCGACTGTGCCCGGAGCTTATTTTTGGCACACGGAGGCCGTTCGCAAAGTCTCGCGCCATTCCGAGTCCGGCGGACGAAGTTGGCCAGCGCCACCCCCCACGGCTATAGCCCACCTGTTTTTGTGGCCTTTTTCCGCAGGACAAACTTTGCGCCCTAGCCTTGGGGGCGGTTATTTTTAGGCACGGCTGTGACCGGGGCCTATTTTTGGCACACGGAGGCCGCACGCAAAGTCTCGCGCCATTCCAAGTCCGGCAGACGAAGTTGGCCAGCCCCAACCCCCCAAGGCTATAGCCCACCCATTTTTGTGGCCTTTTTCCGCTGGACGAACTTAGCGCCCCGGCCTTCGGGGGGTTATTTTTGGGCACGGCTGTGCCCGGGGCCTATTTTTGGCACTCGGAGGCCGCTCGCAAAGTCTCGCGCCATTCCGAGTCCGGCGGACGAAGTCGGCCAGCCCCACCCCCCAAGGCTATAGCCCACCCGTTTTTGTGGCCTTTTTCCGCTGGACGAACTTCGCGCCCCGGCCTTCCGGCGGTTATTTTTCTGCGCGGCTGTGTCCGGGGCCTATTTTTGGCACACGGAGGCCGCTCGCAAAGTCTCACGCCATTCCGATTCCGGCGGACGAAGTTTGCCAGCCCCACCCCCCAAGGCTATAGCCCATCCGTTTTTGTGGCCTTTTTCCGCTCGACGAACTTGGCACCCCGGCCTTTGGGCGGTTATTTTTGGACGCGGCTGTGGCCGGGGCCTATTTTTGGCACACGGAGGCCGCTCGCAAAGTCTCGCGCCATTCCGAGTCCGGCGGACGAAGTGGGCCGGCCCCACCCCCCAAGGCTATAGCCCACCCGTTATTGTGGCCTTTTTCCGCTGGACGAACTTGGCTCCCCGGCCTTCGGGCGGTTATTTTTGGGCGCGGCTGTGGCCGGGGCCTATTTTTGGCACACGGAGGCCGCTCGCAAAGTCTCGCGCCATTCCGAGTCCGGCGGACGAAGTGGGCCAGCCACACCCCGCAAGGCTATAGCCCACCCGTTTTTGTAGCCTTTTTCCGCTGGACGAACTTCGCGCCCCGGCCTTCGGGCGGTTATTTTTGGGCGTGGCTGTGCCCGGGGCCTATTTTTGGAACACGGAGGCCACTCGCAAGGTCTCGCCCCATTCCGAGCCCGGCGGACGAAGTTTGTCAGCCCCACCCCCCAAGGCTATAGCCCACCCGTTTGGCTGGCATTTGTCCGCTGGACGAACTTGGCGCCCCGGCCTTCGGGCGGTTATTTTTGGGCGAGGCTGTGCCCGGGGAGTAGTTTTGGCACACGGAGGCCGCTCGCAAAGTCTCGCGCCATTCCGAGTCCCGCGGACGAAGTTGGCCAGCCCCACCCCCCAAGGCTATAGCCCACCCGTTTTTGTGGCCTTTTTCCGCTCGACGAACTTGGCGCCCCGGCCTTCGGGCGGTTATTTTTGGGCTCGGCTGAGACCGGGGAGTATTTTTGGCACACGGAGGCCGCTCGTAAAGTCTCCCGCCATTCCGAGTCCCGCGGACGAAGTTGGCCAGCCCCACCCCCCAAGGCTATAGCCCACCCGTTTTTGTGGCCTTTTTCCGCTGGACGAACTTGGCGCCCCGGCCTTCGGGCGGTTATTTTTGGGCTCGACTGTGCCCGGAGCTTATTTTTGGCACACGGAGGCCGTTCGCAAAGTCTCGCGCCATTCCGAGTCCGGCGGACGAAGTTGGCCAGCGCCACCCCCCACGGCTATAGCCCACCTGTTTTTGTGGCCTTTTTCCGCAGGACAAACTTTGCGCCCTAGCCTTCGGGCGGTTATTTTTGGGCACGGCTGTGACCGGGGCCTATTTTTGGCACACGGAGGCCGCACGCAAAGTCTCGCGCCATTCCAAGTCCGGCAGACGAAGTTGGCCAGCCCCAACCCCCCAAGGCTATAGCCCACCCATTTTTGTGGCCTTTTTCCGCTGGACGAACTTAGCGCCCCGGCCTTCGGGGGGTTATTTTTGGGCACGGCTGTGCCCGGGGCCTATTTTTGGCACTCGGAGGCCGCTCGCAAAGTCTCGCGCCATTCCGAGTCCGGCGGACGAAGTCGGCCAGCCCCACCCCCCAAGGCTATAGCCCACCCGTTTTTGTGGCCTTTTTCCGCTGGACGAACTTCGCGCCCCGGCCTTCCGGCGGTTATTTTTCTGCGCGGCTGTGTCCGGGGCCTATTTTTGGCACACGGAGGCCGCTCGCAAAGTCTCACGCCATTCCGATTCCGGCGGACGAAGTTTGCCAGCCCCACCCCCCAAGGCTATAGCCCATCCGTTTTTGTGGCCTTTTTCCGCTCGACGAACTTGGCACCCCGGCCTTTGGGCGGTTATTTTTGGACGCGGCTGTGCCCGGGTCCTATTTTTCGCACACGGAGGCCGCTCGCAAATTCTCGCGCCATTCCGAGTCCGGCGGACGAAGTTGGCCAGCCCCACCCCCCAAGGCTATAGCCCACCCGTTTTTGTGGCCATTTTCCGCTGGACGAACTTGGCAGCCCGGCCTTCGGGCGGTTATTTTTGGGCGCGGCTATGCCCGGGGCCTATTTTTGGTACACGGAGGCCGTTCGCAAAGTGTCGCACCATTCCGAGTCCGGCGGACGAAGTCGGCCAGCCCCACCCCCCAAGGCTATAGCCCACCCGTTTTTGTGTTCTTTTTCCGCTGGACGAACTTGGCGCCCCGTCCTTCGGGCGGTTATTTTTTAGCGCGGCTGTGCCCAGGGCCTATTTTTGGTACACGGAGGCCGCTCGCAAAGTCTCACGTTATTCCGAGTTTGGCGGACGAAGTTGGGCAGCCCCACCCCCCAAGGCTATAGCCCACCCGTTTTTGTAGCCTTTTTCCGCTGGACGAACTTGGCGCCCCGGCCTTCGGGCGGTTATTTTTGGGCGTGGCTGTGTCCGGGGCATATTTTTGGTACACGGAGGCTGCTCGAAAAGTCTCGCGCCATTCCGAGTCCGGCGGACGAAGTTGGCCAGCCCCACCCCTCAAGGCTATAGCCCACCCGTTTCTGTGGCCCTTTTCCGCTGGGCAAACTTGGCGCCCAGGCCTTCGTGCGGTTATTTTTGCACGCGGCTGTGCCCGGGGCCTATTTTTGGCACACGGAGGCCGCTGGCAAAGTCTCGCGCCATTCCGAGCCCGGCGGACGAAGTTGGCCAGCCCCACCCCCCAAGGCTATAGCCCACCCGTTTTTGTGGCCTTTTTCCGCTGGACGAACTTCGCGCCCCGGCCTTCCGGCGGTTATTTTTCTGCGCGGCTGTGTCCGGGGCCTATTTTTGGCACACGGAGGCCGCTCGCAAAGTCTCGCGCCATTCCGATTCCGGCGGACGAAGTTTGCCAGCCCCACCCCCCAAGGCTATAGCCCACCCGTTTTTGTGGCCTTTTTCCAATGGACGAACTTGGCGCCCCGGCATTCGGGCGGTTATTTTTGGGCGCGGCTATGCCCGGGGCCTATTTTTGGCACACGGAGGCCGTTCGCAAAGTCTCGCACCATTCCGAGTCCGGCGGACGAACTTGGCCAGCCCCACCCCCCAAGGCTATAGCCCACCCGTTTTTGTGTTCTTTTTCCGCTGGACGAACTTGGCGCCCCATCCTTCGGGCGGTTATTTTTTAGCGCGGCTGTGCCCAGGGCCTATTTTTGGTACACGGAGGCCGCTCGCAAAGTCTCACGCCATTGCAAGTCCGGCGGACGAAGTTGGCCAGCCCCAGCCCCCAAGGCTATAGCCCACCCGTTTTTGTGGCCTTTTCCCGCTGGACGAACTTGCGTCCTGGCCTTCGGGCGGTTATTTTTGGGCGCGGCTGTGCCCGGGGACTATTTTTGGCACACGGAGGCCGCTCGTAAAGTCTCGCGCCATTCCGAGTCCCGCAGACGAAGTTGGCCTGCCCCACACCCCAAGGCTATAGCCCACCTGTTTTTGTGGCCTTTTTCCGCTGGACGAATTTGGCGCCCCGGCCTTCGGGCGGTTATTTTTGGGTGCGGCTGTGTCCGGGGCCTATTTCTGGCACACGGAGGCCGCTCGCAAAGTCTCACGTTATTCCGAGCCCGGCGGACGAAGTTGGGCAGCCCCACCCCCCAAGGCAATAGCCCACCCGTTTTTGTGGCCTTTTTCCGCTGGACGAACTTGGCGCCCCGGCCTTCGGGAGGTTATTTTTGGGCGAGGCTGTGCCCGGGGAGTAGTTTTGGCACACGGAGGCCGCTCGCAATGTCTCGCGCCATTCCGAGTCCCGCGGACGAAGTTGGCCAGCCCCACCCCCCAAGGCTATAGCCCACCCGTTTTTGTGGACTTTTTCCGCTCGACGAACTTGGCGCCCCAGCCTTCGGGCGGTTATTTTTGGGCTCGGCTGTGCCCAGGGAGTATTTTTGGCACACGGAGGCCGCTCGCAAAGTCTCGCGCCATTCCGAGTCCCGCGGACGAAGTTGGCCAGCCCCACCCCCCAAGGCTATAGCCCACCCGTTTTTGTGGCCTTTTTCCGCAGGACGAACTTTGCGCCCTAGCCTTCGGGCGGTTATTTTTGGGCACGGCTGTGTCCGGGGCCTATTTTTGGCACACGGAGGCCGCTCGCAAAGTCTCGCGCCATTCCGATTCCGGCGGACGAAGTTTGCCAGCCCCACCCCCCAAGGCTATAGCCCACCCGTTTTTGTGGCCTTTTTCCAATGGACGAACTTGGCGCCCCGGCATTCGGGCAGTTATTTTTGGGCGCGGCTATGCCCGGGGCCTATTTTTGGCACATGTAGGCCGTTCGCAAAGTCTCGCATCATTCCGAGTCCGGCGGACGAAGTTGGCCAGCCCCACCCCCCAAGGCTATAGCCCACCCGTTTTTGTGGCCTTTTTCCGCTGGACGAACTTGGCGCCCCGTCCTTCGGGCGGTTATTTTTTAGCGCGGCTGTGGCCAAGGCCTATTTTTGGTACACGGAGGCCGCTCGCAAAGTCTCGCGCCATTCCGAGTCCGGCGGACGAAGTTGGCCAGCCCCACCCCCCACGGCTATAGCCCACCTGTTTTTGTGGCCTTTTCCCGCTGGACGAACTTGCGTCCCGGCCTTCGGGCGGTTATTTTTGGGGGCGGCTGTGCCCGGGGACTATTTTTGGCACACGGAGGCCGCTCGTAAAGTCTCGCGCCATTCCGAGTCCCGCGGACGAAGTTGGCCAGCCCCACCCCCCAAGGCTATAGCCCACCCGTTTTTGTGGACTTTTTCCGCTCGACGAACTTGGCGCCCCAGCCTTCGGGCGGTTATTTTTGGGCTCGGCTGTGCCCAGGGAGTATTTTTGGCACACGGAGGCCGCTCGCAAAGTCTCGCGCCATTCCGAGTCCCGCGGACGAAGTTGGCCAGCCCCACCCCCCAAGGCTATAGCCCACCCGTTTTTGTGGCCTTTTTCCGCAGGACGAACTTTGCGCCCTAGCCTTCGGGCGGTTATTTTTGGGCACGGCTGTGTCCGGGGCCTATTTTTGGCACACGGAGGCCGCTCGCAAAGTGTCGCGCCATTCCGATTCCGGCGGACGAAGTTTGCCAGCCCCACCCCCCAAGGCTATAGCCCACCCGTTTTTGTGGCCTTTTTCCAATGGACGAACTTGGCGCCCCGGCATTCGGGCAGTTATTTTTGGGCGCGGCTATGCCCGGGGCCTATTTTTGGCACATGTAGGCCGTTCGCAAAGTCTCGCATCATTCCGAGTCCGGCGGACGAAGTTGGCCAGCCCCACCCCCCAAGGCTATAGCCCACCCGTTTTTGTGGCCTTTTTCCGCTGGACGAACTTGGCCCCCGTCCTTCGGGCGGTTATTTTTTAGCGCGGCTGTGGCCAAGGCCTATTTTTGGCACACGGAGGCCGCTCGCAAAGTCTCGCGCCATTCCGATTCCGGCGGACGAAGTTTACCAGCCCCACCCCCCAAGGCTATAGCCCACCCGTTTTTGTGGCCTTTTTCCAATGGACGAACTTGGCGCCCCGGCCTTCGGGAGGTTATTTTTGGGCGAGGCTGTGCCCGGGGAGTAGTTTTGGCACACGGAGGCCGCTCGCAATGTCTCGCGCCATTCCGAGTCCCGCGGACGAAGTTGGCCAGCCCCACCCCCCAAGGCTATAGCCCACCCGTTTTTGTGGACTTTTTCCGCTCGACGAACTTGGCGCCCCAGCCTTCGGGCGGTTATTTTTGGGCTCGGCTGTGCCCAGGGAGTATTTTTGGCACACGGAGGCCGCTCGCAAAGTCTCGCGCCATTCCGAGTCCCGCGGACGAAGTTGGCCAGCCCCACCCCCCAAGGCTATAGCCCACCCGTTTTTGTGGCCTTTTTCCGCAGGACTAACTTTGCGCCCTAGCCTTCGGGCGGTTATTTTGGGCACGGCTGTGTCGGCTGTGTCGCTCGGGGGCCAATTTTTGGCACACGGAGGCCGCTCGCAAAGTGTCGCGCCATTCCGATTCCGGCGGACGAAGTTTGCCAGCCCCACCCCCCAAGGCTATAGCCCACCCGTTTTTGTGGCCTTTTTCCATTGGACGAACTTGGCGCCCCGGCATTCGGGCAGTTATTTTTGGGCGCGGCTATGCCCGGGGCCTATTTTTGGCACATGTAGGCCGTTCGCAAAGTCTCGCATCATTCCGAGTCCGGCGGACGAAGTTGGCCAGCCCCACCCCCCAAGGCTATAGCCCACCCGTTTTTGTGGCCTTTTTCCGCTGGACGAACTTGGCCCCCGTCCTTCGGGCGGTTATTTTTTAGCGCGGCTGTGACCAGGGCCTATTTTTGGTACACGGAGGCCGCTCGCAAAGTCTCGCGCCATTCCGAGTCCGGCGGACGAAGTTGGCCAGCCCCAGCCCCAAGGCTATAGCCCACCCGTTTTTGTGGCCTTTTCCCGCTGGACGAGCTTGCGTCCCGGCCTTCGGGTGGTTATTTTTGGGCGTGGCTTTGCCCGGGGACTATTTTTGGCACACGGAGGCCGCTCGTAAAGTCTCGCGCCATTCCGAGTCCCGCGGACGAAGTTGGCCTGCCCCACACCCCAAGGCTATAGCCCACCTGTTTTTGTGGCCTTTTTCCGCTGGACGAATTTGGCGCCCCGGCCTTCGGGCGGTTATTTTTGGGTGCGGCTGTGCCCGGGGCCTATTTCTGGCACACGGAGGCCGCTCGCAAAGTCTCACGTTATTCCGAGTCTGGCGGACGAAGTTGGGCAGCCCCACCCCCCAAGGCAATAGCCCACCCGTTTTTGTGGCCTTTTTCCGCTGGACGAACTTGGCGCCCCGGCCTTCGGGAGGTTATTTTTGGGCGAGGCTGTGCCCGGGGAATAGTTTTGGCACACGGAGGCCGCTCGCAATGTCTCGCGCCATTCCGAGTCCCGCGGACGAAGTTGGCCAGCCCCACCCCCCAAGGCTATAGCCCACCCGTTTTTGTGGACTTTTTCCGCTCGACGAACTTGGCGCCCCAGCCTTCGGGCGGTTATTTTTGGGCTCGGCTGTGCCCAGGGAGTATTTTTGGCACACGGAGGCCGCTCGCAAAGTCTCGCGCCATTCCGAGTCCCGCGGACGAAGTTGGCCAGCCCCACCCCCCAAGGCTATAGCCCACCCGTTTTTGTGGCCTTTTTCCGCAGGACGAACTTTGCGCCCTAGCCTTCGGGCGGTTATTTTTGGGCACGGCTGTGTCCGGGGCCTATTTTTGGCACACGGAGGCCGCTCGCAAAGTCTCGCGCCATTCCGATTCCGGCGGACGAAGTTTGCCAGCCCCACCCCCCAAGGCTATAGCCCACCCGTTTTTGTGGCCTTTTTCCAATGGACGAACTTGGCGCCCCGGCATTCGGGCAGTTATTTTTGGGCGCGGCTATGCCCGGGGCCTATTTTTGGCACATGTAGGCCGTTCGCAAAGTCTCGCATCATTCCGAGTCCGGCGGACGAAGTTGGCCAGCCCCACCCCCCAAGGCTATAGCCCACCCGTTTTTGTGGCCTTTTTCCGCTGGACGAACTTGGCGCCCCGTCCTTCGGGCGGTTATTTTTTAGCGCGGCTGTGCCCAGGGCCTATTTTTGGTACACGGAGGCCGCTTGCAAAGTCTCGCGCCATTCCGATTCCGGCGGACGAAGTTTGCCAGCCCCACCCCCCAAGGCTATAGCCCACCCGTTTTTGTGGCCTTTTTCCAATGGACGAACTTGGCGCCCCGGCATTCGGGCTGTTATTTTTGGGCACGGCTATGGCCGGGGCCTATTTTTGGCACACGGAGGCCGTTCGCAAAGTCTCGCAGCATTCCGAGTCCGGCGGACGAAGTTGGCCAGCCCCACCCCCCAAGGCTATAGCCCACCCGTTTTTGTGGCCTTTTTCCGCTGGACGAACTTGGCGCCCCGTCCTTCGGGCGGTTATTTTTTAGCGCGGCTGTGCCCAGGGCCTATTTTTGGTACACGGAGGCCGCTCGCAAAGTCTCGCGCCATTCCGAGTCCGGCGGACGAAGTTGGCCAGCCCCAGCCCCAAGGCTATAGCCCACCCGTTTTTGTGGCCTTTTCCCGCTGGACGAGCTTGCGTCCCGGCCTTCGGGTGGTTATTTTTGGGCGCGGCTTTGCCCGGGGACTATTTTTGGCACACGGAGGCCGCTCGTAAAGTCTCGCGCCATTCCGAGTCCCGCGGACGAAGTTGGCCTGCCCCACACCCCAAGGCTATAGCCCACCTGTTTTTGTGGCCTTTTTCCGCTGGACGAATTTGACGCCCCGGCCTTCGGGCGGTTATTTTTGGGTGCGGCTGTGCCCGGGGCCTATTTCTGGCACACGGAGGCCGCTCGCAAAGTCTCACGTTATTCCGAGTCTGGCGGACGAAGTTGGGCAGCCCCACCCCCCAAGGCAATAGCCCACCCGTTTTTGTGGCCTTTTTCCGCTGGAAGAACTTGGCGCCCCGGCCTTCGGGAGGTTATTTTTGGGCGAGGCTGAGCCCGGGGAATAGTTTTGGCACACGGAGGCCGCTCGCAATGTCTCGCCTCATTCCGAGTCCCGCGGACGAAGTTGGCCAGCCCCACCCCCCACGGCTATAGCCCACCCGTTTTTGTGGCCTTTTTCCGCAGGACGAACTTTGCACCCTAGCCTTCGGGCGGTTATTTTTGGGCGAGGCTGTGCCCAGGGAGTAGTTTTGGCACACGGAGGCCGCTCGCAATGTCTCGCGCCATTCCGAGTCCCGCGGACGAAGTTGGCCAGCCCCACCGCCCAAGGCTATAGCCCACCCGTTTTTGTGGCCTTTTTCCGCTGGACGAACTTGGCGCCCCGGCCTTCGGGCGGGTATTTTTGGGCGCGGCTGTGCCCGCGGCCTATTTTGGGTCACGGAGGCGCCTCGCAAAGTCTCGCCTCATTCCGATTCCGGCGGACGAAGTTGGCCAGCCCCACCCCCCACGGCTATAGCCCACCCGTTTTTGTGGCCTTTTTCCGCAGGACGAACTTTGCGCCCAAGCCTTCGGGCGGTTATTTTTGGGCACGGCTGTGACCGGGGCCTATTTTTGGCACACGGAGGCCGCACGCAAAGTCTCGCGCCATTCTAAGTCCGGCGGACAAAGTTGGCCAGCCCCACCCCCCAAGGCTATAGCCCACCCGTTTTTGTGGCCTTTTTCCGCTGGACGAACTTCGCGCCCCGGCCTTCCGGCGGTTATTTTTGGGCGCGGCTGTGTCCGGGGCCTATTTTTGGCACACGGAGGCCGCTCGCAAAGTCTCGCGCCATTCCGAGTCCCGCGGACGAAGTTGGCCAGCCCCACCCCCCAAGGCTATAGCCCACCCGTTTTTGTGGCCTTTTTCCGTTGACGAACTTGGCGCCCCGGCCTTCGGGCGGTTATTTTTGGTCGAGGCTGAGCCCGGGGAGTAGTTTTGGCACACGGAGGCCGCTCGCAAAGTCTCGCGCCATTCCGAGTCCCGCGGACGAAGTTGGCCAGCCCCACCCCCCAAAGCTATAGCCCACCCGTTTTTGTGGCCTTTTTCCGCTGGACGAACTTGCGTCCCGGCCTTCGGGCGGTTATTTTTGGGCGCGGCTGTGCCCGGGGACTATGTTTGGCACACGGAGGCCGCTCGCAAAGTCTCGCGCCATTCCGAGTCCCGCGGACGAAGTTGGCCAGCCCCCCCCCCCAAGGCTATAGCCCACCCGTTTTTGTGGCCTTTTTCCGCTGGACGAACTTGGCGCCCCGGCCTTCGGGCGGTTATTTTTGGGCTCGACTGTGCCCGGAGCTTATTTTTGGCACACGGAGGCCGTTCGCAAAGTCTCGCGCCATTCCGAGTCCGGCGGACGAAGTTGGCCAGCCCCACCCCCCACGGCTATAGCCCACCTGTTTTTGTGGCCTTTTTCCGCAGGACAAACTTTGCGCCCTAGCCTTCGGGCGGTTATTTTTGGGCACGGCTGTGACCGGGGCCTATTTTTGGCACACGGAGGCCGCACGCAAAGTCTCGCGCCATTCCGAGTCCGGCGGACAAAGTTGGCCAGCCCCACCCCCCAAGGCTATAGCCCACCCGTTTTTGTGGCCTTTTTCCGCTGGACGAACTTGCGTCCCGGCCTTCGGGCGGTTATTTTTGGGCGCGGCTGTGCCCGGGGACTATGTTTGGCACACGGAGGCCGCTCGCAAAGTCTCGCGCCATTCCGAGTCCCGCGGACGAAGTTGGCCAGCCCCACCCCCCAAGGATATAGTCCACCTGTTTTTGTGGCCTTTTTCCGCTGGACGAATTTGGCGCCCCGGCCTTCGGGCGGTTATTTTTGGGTGCGGCTGTGCCCGGGGCCTATTTCTGGTGCACGGAGGCCGCTCGCAAAGTCTCACGTTATTCCGAGTCCGGCGGACGAAGTTGGGCAGCCCCACCCCCCAAGGCAATAGCCCACCCGTTTTTGTGGCCTTTTTCCGTTGGACGAACTTGGTGCCCTAGCCTTCGGGCGGTTATTTTTGGGCACGGCTGTGCCCGCGGCCTATTTTTGGCACACGGAGGCCCTTCGTAAAGTCTCGCCCCATTCCGAGTCCGGCGGACGAAGTAGGCCAGCCCCTCCCCCCAAGGCTATAGCCCACCCGTTTTTTGGCCATTTTTCCGCTAGGGGGTTTGGGCGCGCTGACCTTCGGGGGGTTATTTTTGGGCGCGGCTGTGCCCGCGGCCTATTTTTGGCACGCGGAGGCCGCTCGCAAAGTCTCGTCCCATTCCGAGTCCGGCGGACGAAGTTGGCCCGCCCGTCCCCCCAAGCATATAGCCCACCCGTTTTTTGGCCATTTTTCCGCTGGACGAACTTGGCGCCCCGGCCTTCGGGCAGTTATTTTTGGGCGCGGCTGTGCCCGCGGCCTATTTTTAGTACGCGGAGGCCGCTCGTAAAGTCTCGCCCCATTCCGAGTCCGGCGGACGAAGTTGGCCAGCCCCTCCCCCCAAGGCTATAGCCCATCCGTTTTTTGGCCATTTTTCCGCTGGACGAACTTGGCCCCCCGGCCTTCGGGCGGTTATTTTTGGGCACGGCTGTGCCCGGGGCTTATTTTTGGCACGCGGAGGCCGCTCGCAAAGTCTCGCCCCATTCCGAGTCCGGCGGACGAAGTTGGCCAGCCCCTCCCCCCAAGGCTATAGCCCACCCATTTTTTGGCCAATTTTCCGCTGGGGGGTTTGGGCGCACCGACCTTCGGGCAGTTATTTTTGGGCGCGGCTGTGTCCGCGGCCTATTTTTGACACGCGGAGGCCGTTCGCAAAGTCTCGCCCCATTCCGAGTCCGGCGGACGAAGTAGGCCGGCCCCTCCCCCCAAGGCTATAGCCCACCCGTTTTATGGCCATTTTTCAGCTGGGGGGTTTTGGTGCGCCGACCTTCGGGCGGTAATTTTTGGACGCGGCTGTGCCCGCTGCATATTTTTGACACGCGGAGGCCGCTCGCAAAGTCTCGCCCCATTGCGAGTCCGGCGGACGAAGTTGGCCAGCCCCTCCCCCCAAGGCAATAGCCCTCCCGTTTTTTGACCATTTTTCCGCTGGGGGGTTTGGGCGCCCCGGCCTTCGGGCGGTTATTTTTGGGCGTGGCTGTGCCCCCGGCCTATTTTTGGCACGTGGAGGCCACTCGCAAAGTCTCGCCCCATTCTGAGTCCGGCGGACGAAGTTGGCCAGCCCTGCCCCCCAAGGCTATAGCCCACCTGTTTTTTGGCCATTTTTCCGCTGGACGAACTTGGCGCCCCGGCGTTCGGGCAGTTATTTTTGGGCTCGGCTGTGCCCGTGGCCTATTTTTGGCATGCGGAGGCCGCTTGCAAAGTCTCGTCCCATTCCGAGACCGGCGGACGAAGTTAGCCAGCCCCTCCCCCTAAGGCTGTAGCCCACCCGTTTTTTAGCCATTTTTCCACTGGATGAACTTGGCGCCCCGGCCTTCGGGCGGTTATTTTTGGGCGCGGCTGTGTCCGCGGCCTATTTTTGGCACGTGGAGACCGCTCGAAAAGTATCGCCCCATTCTGAGTCTGGCGGACGAAGTGGGCCAGCCCCTCCCCCCAAGGCTATAGCCAACCCCTTTTTTGGCCATATTTCCGCTGGACGAACTTGGCGCTCCGGACTTCGGGCGGTTATTTTTGGGCTGGGCTGTGCTCGCGGCCTATTTTTAGCACGCGGAGGCCGCTCGCAAAGTCTCGCCCCATTCCGAGTCCGGCGGACGAAGTCGGCCAGCCCCTTCCCCCAAGGCTATAGCCCACCCGTTTTTTGGCCATTTTTCCGCTGGACGAACTTGACGCCCTGGCTTTCGGGCAGTTATTTTTGGGTGCGGCTGTGTCCACGGCCTATTTTTGACACGCGGAGGCCATTCGCAAAGTCTCGCCCCATTCCGAGTCCGGCGGACGAAGTAGGCCGGCCCCTCCCCCCAAGGCTATAGCCCAGCCGTTGTTTGGCCATTTTTCCGCTGGACGAACTTGGCGCTCCGGACTTCGGGCGGTTATTTTTGGGCAGGGCTGTGCTCGCGGCCTATTTTTAGCACACGGAGGCCGCTCGCAAAGTCTCGCCCCATTCCGAGTCCGGCGGACGAAGTCGGCCAGCCCCTTCCCCCAAGGCTATAGCCCACCCGTTTTTTGGCCATTTTTCCGCTGGACGAACTTGACGCCCCGGCTTTCGGGCGGTTATTTTTGGGTGCGGCTGTGCCCGCGGCCTATTTTTGGCACACGGAGGCCGCTCGCAAAGTCTCGCCCCATTGCGAGTCCGGCGGACGAAGTTGGCCAGCCCCTCCCCCCAAGGCTATAGCCCTCCCGTTTTTTGGCCATTTTTCCGCTGGGGGGTTTGGGCGCCCCGGCCTTCGGGCGGTTATTTTTGGGCGCGGCTGTGCCCGCGGCCTATTTTTGGCACGTGGAGGCCACTCGCAAAGTCTCGCCCCATTCTGAGTCCGGCGGACGAAGTGGGCCAGCCCCTCCCCCCAAGGCTATAGCCCACCTGTTTTTTGGCCATTTTTCCGCTGGACGAACTTGGCGCCCCGGCCTTCGGGCGGTTATTTTTGGGCACGGCTGTGCCCGTGGCCTATTTTTGGCACGCGGAGGCCGCTTGCAAAGTCTCGTCCCATTCCGAGGCCGGCGGACGAAGTGGGCCAGCCCCTCCCCCCAAGGCTATAGCCTACCCGTTTTTTAGCCATTTTTCGCCTGGATGAATTTGCTGCCCCGGCCTTCGGGCGGTTATTTTTGTGTCCGGCTGTGCCCAGGGCCTATTTTTGGCACACGGAGGCCGCTCGCAAAGTCTCGCGCCATTCAGAGTCTGGCGGACGAAGTGGGCCAGCCCCACCCCCCAAGGCTATAGCCCACCCGTTTCTGTGGCCTTTTTCCGCTGGACGAACTTGGCGCCCCGGCCTTCGGACGGTTATTTTTGGGCGCGGCTGTGCCCGGGGCCTATTTTTGGAACACGGAGGCTGCTCGCAAAGTCTCGCGCCATTCCGAGTCCGGCGGACGAAGTTGTCCAGCCCCACCCCCCAAGGCTATAGCCCACCCGTTTCTGTGGCCTTTTTCCGCTGGACGAACTTGGCGCCCCGGCCTTCGGACGGTTTTTTTTGAGCGCGGCTGTGTCCGGGGCCTATTTTTGGCAGACGGAGACCGCTCGCAAAGTCTCGCGCCATTCTGACTCCGGCGGACGAAGTTGGCCAGCCCCACCCCCCAAGGCTATAGCCCACACGTTTTTGTGGCCTTTTTCCGCTGGACGAACTTGGTGCCCCGGCCTTCGGGCGGTTATTTTTGGACGCGGCTGTGTCCGCGGCCTATTTTTGGCATGTTGAGACTGCTCGAAAAGTCTCGCCCCATTCTGAGTCTGGCGGACGAAGTGGGCCAGCCCCTCCCCCCAAGGCTATAGCCCACCCGTTTTTTAGCCATTTTTCCACTGGATGAACTTGGCGCCCCGGCCTTCGGGCGGTTATTTTTGGGCGCGGCTGTGTCCGCGGCCTATTTTTGGCACGTGGAGACCGCTCGAAAAGTCTCGCCCCATTCTGAGTCTGGCGGACGAAGTAGGCCAGCCCCTCCCCTCAAGGCTATAGCCAACCCGTTTTTTGGCCATTTTTCCGCTGGACGAACTTGGCGCCCCGGCCTTCGGGCGGTTATTTTTGGACACGGCTGTGTCCGTTTCCTATTTTTAGCACGCGGAGACCGCTCGCAAAGTCTCGTCCCATTCCGAGACCGGCGGACTAAGTTGGCCAGCCCCTCCCCCCAAGGCTGTAGCCCACCCGTTTTTTAGCCATTTTTCCACTGGACGAACTTGGCGCCCCGGCCTTCGGGGGGTTATTTATCGTCCGGCTGTGCCCAGGGCCTATTTTTGGCACACGGAGGCCGCTCGCAAAGTCTCGCGCCATTCAGAGTCTGGCGGACGAAGTCGGCCAGCCCCACCCCCCAAGGCTATAGCCCACCCGTTTCTGTGGCCTTTTTCCGCTGGACGAACTTGGCGCCCCGGCCTTCGGACGGTTATTTTTGGACGCGGCTGTGCCTGGGGCCTATTTTTGGAACACGGACGCTGATCGCAAAGTCTCGCGCCATTCCTAGTCCGGTGGACGAAGTTGGCCAGCCCCACCCCCCAAGGATATAGCCCACCCGTTTTTGTGGCCTTTTTCCGCTGGACGAACTTGGCGCCCCGGCTTTCGGGCGGTTATTTTTTAATACGGCTGTGCCCGGGCCTATTTTTGGCACACGGAGGCCGCTCGCAAAGTCTCGCGCCATTCCGAGTCCGGCGGACGAAGTTGGCCAGCACCACCCCCCAAGGCTATAGCCCCACCGTTTCTGTGGCCTTTTTCCGCTGGACGAACTTGGCGCCCCGGCCTTCGGACGGTTATTTTTGGGCGCGGCTGTGCCCGGGGCCTAATTTTGGCACACAGAGGCCGCTCGCAAAGTCTCGCGCCATTCCGAGTCCGGCGGACGAAGTTGGCTAGCCCCACCCCCCAAGGCTATAGCCCACCCGTTTCTGTGGCCTATTTCCGCTGGACGAAATTGGCACCCCGGCCTTCGGACGGTTTTTTTTGGGTGCGGCTGTGTCCGGGGCCTATTTTTGGCACACGGAGGCCGCTCACAAAGTCTCGCGCCATTCTGAGTCCGGCGGACGAAGTTGGCCAGCCCCACCCCCCAAGGCTATAGCCCACATGTTTTTGTGGCCTTTTTCCGCTGGACGAACATGGCGGCCCATCCTTCGGGCGGTTATTTTTGCGCACGGCTGTGGCCGGGGCCTATTTTTGGCACACGGAGGCCGCTCGCAAAGTCTCGCGCCATTCCGAGTCCGGCGGACGAAGTAGGCCAGCCCCACCCCCCAAGGCTATAGCCCACCCGTTTTTGTGGCCTTTTTCCGCTGGACGAACTTGGTGCCCCGGCCTTCGGGCGGTTATTTTTGCGCGCGGCTGTGCCCGGGGCCTATTTTTGGCGCAGGGAGGCCGCTCGCAAAGTCTCGCGCCATTCCGAGTCCGGCGGACGAAGTTGGCCAGCCCCACCCCCCAAGGCTATAGCCCACCCGTTTCTGTGGCCTTTTTGCGCTGGATGAACTTGGCGGCCCGGCCTTCGGACGGTTATTTTTGGGCTCGACTGTGCCCGGGTTTATTTTTGGCACATGGAGGCCGCTGGCAAAGTCTCGCGCCATTCCTAGTCCAGCGGACGAAGTTGGCCAGCCCCACCCCCCAAGGCTATAGCCCACCCGTTTTTGTGGCCTTTTTCCGCTGGACGAACTTGGCGCCCCGGCCTTCGGGCGGTTATTTTTACGCGCGGCTGTGCCCGGGGCCTATTTTTGGCACACGGAGGCCGCTCGCAAAGTCTCGCGCCATTCCAAGTCCGGCGGACGAAGTTGGCCAGCACCACCCCCCAAGGCTATAGCCCACCCGTTTCTGTGGCCTTTTTCCGCTGGACGAACTTGGCGCCCCGAACTTCAGACAGTAATTTTTGGGCGCGGCTGTGGCCGGGGCCTAATTTTGGCACACGGAGGCCGCTGGCAAAGTCTCGAGCCATTCCGAGTCCGGCGGACGAAGTTGGCCAGCCCCACCCCCCAAGGCTATAGCCCACCCGTTTCTGTGGCCTTTTTGCGCTAGATGAACTTGGCGCCCCGGCCTTCGGACGGTTATTTTTGGGCTCGGCTGTGCCCGGGTTTATTTTTGGCACATGGAGGCCGCTGGCAAAGTCTCGCGCCATTCCTAGTCCGGCGGACGAAGTTGGCCAGCCCCACCCCCCAAGGCTATAGCCCACCCGTTTTTGTGGCCTTTTTCCGCTGGACGAACTTGGCGCCCCGGCCTTCGGGCGGTTATTTTTATGCGCGGCTGTGCCCGGTGCCTATTTTTGGCACACGGAGGCCGCTCGCAAAGTCTCGCGCCATTCCGAGTCCGGCGGACGAAGTTGGCCAACACCACCCCCCAAGGCTATAGCCCACCCGTTTCTGTGGCCTTTTTCCGCTGGACGAACTTGGCGCCCCGAACTTCGGACGGTAATTTTTGGGCGTGGCTGTGCCCGGGGCCTAATTTTGGCACACGGAGGCCGCTCGCAAAGTCTCGCGCCATTCTGAGTCCGGCGGACGAAGTAGGCCAGCCCCACCCCCCAAGGCTATAGCCAACCCGTTTCTGTGGCCTTTTTGCGCTGGATGAACTTGGCGGCCCGGCCTTCGGACGGTTATTTTTGGGCGCGGCTGTGCCCGGGGCCTATTTTTGGCACACGGAGGCCGCTGGCAAAGTCTCGCGCCATTCCTAGTCCGCCGGACGAAGTTGGCCAGCCCCACCCCCCAAGGTTATAGCCCACCCGTTTTTGTGGCATTTTTCCGCTTGACGAACTTGGAACTTGGCGCCCCGGCCTTCGGGCGGTTATTTATTGGCGCGGCTGTGTCCGGGTCCTATTTTTGGCAGACGGAGGCCGCTCGCAAAGTCTCACGCCATTCCGAGTCCGGCGGACGAAGTTGGCCAGCCCCACCCCCCAAGGCTATAGCCCACCCGTTTCTGTGGCCTTTTTCCGCTGGATGAACTTGGCGCCCCGGCCTTCGGACGGTTATTTTTGGACGCGGCTGTGTCCGGGGCCTATTTTTGGCACACGGAGGCCGCTCGCAAAGTCTCGCGCCATTCCGAGTCCGGCGGACGAAGTTGGCCATCCCCACCCCCAAAGGCTATAGCCCACCCGTTTTTGTGGCCTTTTTCCGCTGGACGAACTTGGCGCCCCGGCCTTCGGGCGGTTATTTTTGGACGCGGCTGTGCCCGAGGCCTATTTTTTGCACACGGAGGCCGCTCGCAAAGTCTCGCGCCATTCCGAGTCCGGCGGACGAAGTCGGCCAGCCCCACCCCCCAAAGCTTGGCGCCCCGGCCTTCGGGAGTTTATTTTTGGGCGCGGCTGTGTCCGGGGCCTATTTTTGGCACACGGAGGCCGCTCGCAAAGTCTCGCGCCATTCCGAGTCCGGCGGACGAAGTTGGCCATCCCCACCCCCCAAGGCTATAGCCCACCCGTTTTTGTGGCCTTTTTCCGCTGGACGAACTTGGCGCCCCGGCCTTCGGGCGGTTATTTTTGGACGCGGCTGTGCCCGAGGCCTATTTTTTGCACACGGAGGCCGCTCGCAAAGTCTCGCGCCATTCCGAGTCCGGCGGACGAAGTCGGCCAGCCCCACCCCCCAAAGCTTGGCGCCCCGGCCTTCGGGAGTTTATTTTTGGGCGCGGGTGTGCCCGGGGCCTATTTTTGGCACACAGAGGCCGTTCGTAATGTCTCGCGCCATTCCGAGTCCGGCGGACGAAGTTGGCCAGCCCCACCCCCCAAGTCTCTAGCCCACCCGTTTTTGTGGCCTTTTTCCGCTGGACGAACTTGGCGCCCCGGCCTTTGGGCGGTTATTTTTTGGCGCGGCTGTGCCCGGGGCTTATTTTTGGTACACGGAGGCCACTCGTAAAGTCTCGCACCATTCCGAGTCCGGCGGACGAAGTGGGCCAACCCCACCACCCAAGGCTATAGCCCACCCGTTTTTGTGGCCTTTTTCCGCTGGACGAACTTGGCGCCCCAGCCTTCGGGTGGTTATTTTTGGGCGCGGATGTGCCCGGGGCCTATTTTTGGCACTCGGAGGCCGCTCACAAAGTCTCGCGCCATTCCAAGTCCGGCGGACGAAGTCCGCCAGCCCCACCCCCCAAGGCTATAGCCCACCCGTTTCTGTGGCCTTTTTCCGCTGGACGAACTTGGCGCCCCGGCCTTCGGACGGTTATTTTTGGACGCGGCTGTGCCTGGGGCCTATTTTTGGAACACGGACGCTGCTCGCAAAGTCTCGCGCCATTCCTAGTCCGGTGGACGAAGTTGGCCAGCCCCACCCCCCAAGGATATAGCCCACCCGTTTTTGTGGCCTTTTTCCGCTGGACGAACTTGGCGCCCCGGCTTTCAGGCGGTTATTTTTTAATACGGCTGTGCCCGGGCCTATTTTTGGCACACGGAGGCCGCTCGCAAAGTCTCGCGCCATTCCGAGTCCGGCGGACGAAGTTGGCCAGCACCACCCCCCAAGGCTATAGCCCCACCGTTTCTGTGGCCTTTTTCCGCTGGACGAACTTGGCGCCCCGGCCTTCGGACGGTTATTTTTGGGCGCGGCTGTGCCCGGGGCCTAATTTTGGCACACAGAGGCCGCTCGCAAAGTCTCGTGCCATTCCGAGTCCGGCGGACGAAGTTGGCTAGCCCCACCCCCCAAGGCTATAGCCCACCCGTTTCTGTGGCCTATTTCCGCTGGACGAAATTGGCACCCCGGCCTTCGGACGGTTTTTTTTGGGCGCGGCTGTGTCCGGGGCCTATTTTTGGCACACGGAGGCCGCTCACAAAGTCTCGCGCCATTCTGAGTCCGGCGGACGAAGTTGGCCAGCCCCACCCCCCAAGGCTATAGCCCACATGTTTTTGTGGCCTTTTTCCGCTGGACGAACATGGCGGCCCGTCCTTCGGGCGGTTATTTTTGCGCACGGCTGTGCCCGGGGCCTATTTTTGGCACACGGAGGCCGCTCGCAAAGTCTCGCGCCATTCCGAGTCCGGCGGACGAAGTAGGCCAGCCCCACCCCCCAAGGCTATAGCCCACCCGTTTTTGTGGCCTTTTTCCGCTGGACGAACTTGGTGCCCCGGCCTTCGGGCGGTTATTTTTGCGCGCGGCTGTGTGCGGGGCCTATTTTTGGCGCAGGGAGGCCGCTCGCAAAGTCTCGCGCCATTCCGAGTCCGGCGGACGAAGTTGGCCAGCCCCACCCCCCAAGGCTATAGCCCACCCGTTTCTGTGGCCTTTTTGCGCTGGATGAACTTGGCGGCCCGGCCTTCGGACGGTTATTTTTGGGCTCGGCTGTGCCCGGGTTTATTTTTGGCACATGGAGGCCGCTGGCAAAGTCTCGCGCCATTCCTAGTCCAGCGGACGAAGTTGGCCAGCCCCACCCCCCAAGGCTATAGCCCACCCGTTTTTGTGGCCTTTTTCCGCTGGACGAACTTGGCGCCCCGGCCTTCGGGCGGTTATTTTTACGCGCGGCTGTGCCCGGGGCCTATTTTTGGCACACGGAGGCCGCTCGCAAAGTCTCGCGCCATTCCAAGTCCGGCGGACGAAGTTGGCCAGCACCACCCCCCAAGGCTATAGCCCACCCGTTTCTGTGGCCTTTTTCCGCTGGACGAACTTGGCGCCCCGAACTTCAGACAGTAATTTTTGGGCGCGGCTGTGGCCGGGGCCTAATTTTGGCACACGGAGGCCGCTGGCAAAGTCTCGAGCCATTCCGAGTCCGGCGGACGAAGTTGGCCAGCCCCACCCCCCAAGGCTATAGCCCACCCGTTTCTGTGGCCTTTTTGCGCTAGATGAACTTGGCGCCCCGGCCTTCGGATGGTTATTTTTGGGCTCGGCTGTGCCCGGGTTTATTTTTGGCACATGAAGGCCGCTGGCAAAGTCTCGCGCCATTCCTAGTCCGGCGGACGAAGTTGGCCAGCCCCACCCCCAAAGGCTATAGCCCACCCGTTTTTGTGGCCTTTTTCCGCTGGACGAACTTGGCGCCCCGGCCTTTGGGCGGTTATTTTTGGGCGCGGCTGTGCCCGAGGCCTATTTTTTGCACACGGAGGCCGCTCGCAAAGTCTCGCGCCATTCCGAGTCCGGCGGACGAAGTCGGCCAGCCCCACCCCCCAAAGCTTGGCGCCCCGGCCTTCGGGAGTTTATTTTTGGGCGCGGGTGTGCCCGGGGCCTATTTTTGGCACACGGAGGCCGTTCGTAATGTCTCGCGCCATTCCGAGTCCGGCGGACGAAGTTGGCCAGCCCCACCCCCCAAGTCTCTAGCCCACCCGTTTTTGTGGCCTTTTTCCGCTGGACGAACTTGGCGCCCCGGCCTTTGGGCGGTTATTTTTTGGCGCGGCTGTGCCCGGGGCTTATTTTTGGTACACGGAGGCCACTCGTAAAGTCTCGCGCCATTCCGAGTCCGGCGGACGAAGTGGGCCAGCCCCACCACCCAAGGCTATAGCCCACCCGTTTTTGTGGCCTTTTTCCGCTGGACGAACTTGGCGCCCCAGCCTTCGGGTGGTTATTTTTGGGCGCGGATGTGCCCGGGGCCTATTTTTGGCACTCGGAGGCCGCTCGCAAAGTCTCGCGCCATTCCAAGTCCGGCGGACGAAGTTGGCCAGCCCCACCCCCCAAGGCTATCGCCCACCCGTTTATGTGGCCTATTTCCGTTGGACGAACTTGGCGCCCCCGCCTTCGGATGGTTTTTTTTTGGATGCGGCTGTGCCCGGGGCCTATTTTTGGCACACGGAGGCCGCTCGCAAAGTCTCGCGCCATTCTGAGTCCGGCGGACGAAGTAGGCCAGCCCCACCCCCCAAGGCTATAGCCAACCCGTTTCTGTGGCCTTTTTGCGCTGGATTAACTTGGTGGCCCGGCCTTTGGACGGTTATTTTTGGGCACGGCTGTGCCCGGGGCCTATTTTTGGCACACGGAGGCCGCTCGCAAAGTCTCGCGCCATTCCGAGTCCGGCGGACGAAGTCGGCCAGACCCACCCCCCAAAGCTTGGCGCCCCGGCCTTCGGGAGGTTATTTTTGGGCGCGGGTGTGCCCGGGGCCTATTTTTGGCACACGGAGGCCGCTCATAAAGTCTCGCGCCATTCCGAGTCCGGCGGACGAAGTTGGCCAGCCCCACCCCCCAAGTCTCTAGCCCACCCGTTTTTGTGGCCTTTTTCCGCTGGACGAACTTGGTGCCCCGGCCTTTGGGCGGTTATTTTTTGGCGCGGCTGTGCCCGGCTACTATTTTTGGTACACGGAGGACGCTCGTAAAGTCTCGCGCCATTCCGAGTCCGGCGGACGAAGTTGGCCAGCCCCACCCCCCAAGGCTATAGCCCACCCGTTTTTGTGGCCTTTTTCCGCTGGACGAACTTGGCGCCCCGGCCTTCGGGCGGTTATTTTTTGGCACGGCTGTTCCCGGCTACTATTTTTGGCACACGGAGGCTGCACGCAAAGTTTCGCGCCATTCCGAGTCCGGCGGACGAAGATGGCAAGCCCCACCCCCCAAGGCTATAGCCAACCCGTTTCTGTGGCCTTTTTGCGCTGGCTGAACTTGGCGCCCCGGCCTTCGGACGGTTATTTTTGAGCGCGGCTGTGCCCGGGGCCTATTTTTGGCACACGGAGGCCGCTCGCAAAGTCTCGCGCCATTCCGAGTCCGGCGGACGAAGTTGGCCAGCCCCATCCCCCAAGGCTATAGCCCACCCGTTTCTGTGGCCTATTTCCGATGGACGAACTTGGAACTTGGCGCCCCGCCTTTGGGCGGTTATTTTGGATGCGGCTGTGCCCGGGGCCTATTTTTGGCACACGGAGGCCGCTCGCAAAGTCTCGCGCCATTCTGAGTCCGGCGGACGAAGTAGGCCAGCCCCACCCCCCAAGGCTATAGCCAACCCGTTTCTGTGGCCTTTTTGCGCTGGCTGAACTTGGCGCCCCGGCCTTCGGACGGTTATTTTTGAGCGCGGCTGTGCCCGGGGCCTATTTTTGGCACACGGAGGCCGTTGGCAAAGTCTCGCGCCATTCCTAGTCCGGCGGACGAAGTTGGCCAGCCCCACCCCCCAAGGCTATAGCCCTCCCGTTTTTGTGGCCTTTTTCCGCTGGACGAACTTGGAACTTGGCGCCCCGGCCTTCGGGCGGTTATTTTTGGGCGCGGCTGTGTCCGGGGCCTATTTTTGGCACACGGAGGCCGTTCGCAAAGTCTCGCGCCATTCCGAGTCCGGCGGACGAAGTTGGCCAGCCCCACCCCCCAAGGCTATAGCCCACCCGTTTCTGTGGCCTTTTTCCGCTGGATGAACTTGGCGCCCCGGCCTTCGGGCAGTTATTTTTGGGCGCGGCTGTGCCCGGGGCCTATTTTTGGTACACGGAGGCCGCTCGCAAAGTCTCGCGCCATTCCGAGTCCGGCGGACGAAGTTGGCCAGCCCCACCCCCCAAGGCTATAGCCCACCCGTTTTTGTGGCCTTTTTCCGCTGGACGAACTTGGCGCCCCGGCCTTTGGGCGGTTTTTTTTGGGCGCGGCTGTGACCAGGGCCTATTATTGGCACACGGAGGCCGCTCGCAATGTCTCCTGCCATTCTGAGTGCGGCGGACGTTGGCCAGCCCCACCCCCCAAGGCTATAGCCCAGCTTGGCGCCCCGGCCTTCGGGTGGTTATTTTTGGGCGCGGATGTGCCCGGGGCCTATTTTTGGCACTCGGAGGCCGCTCGCAAAGTCTCGCGCCATTCCAAGTCCGGCGGACGAAGTTGGCCAGCCCCACCCCCCAAGGCTATAGCCCACCCGTTTTTGTGGCCTTTTTCCGCTGGACGAACTTGGCGCCCCGGCCTTCGGGCGGTTATTTTTTGGCACGGCTGTGCCCGGCTACTATTTTTGGCACACGGAGGCCGCACGCAAAGTCTCGCGCCATTCTGAGTCCGGCGGACGAAGTGGGCCAGCCCCACCCCCCAAGGCTATAGCCCACCCGTTTTTGTGGCCTTTTTCCGCTGGACGAACATGGCGCCCCGGCCATCGGGTGGTTATTTTTGGGCGCGGCTGTGTCCGCGGCCTATTTTGGCACACGGAGGCCCCTCGCAACGTCTCGCGCCATTCCAAGTCCGGCGGACGAAGTTGGCCAGCCCCACCCGCCAATGCTATAGCCCAACCGTTTTTGTGGCCTTTTTCTGATGGACAAACTTGGCGCCCCGGCCTTCGGGCGGTTATTTTTTGGCACGGCTGTGCCCGGCTACTATTTTTGGCACACGGAGGCCGCACGCAAAGTCTCGCGCCATTCTGAGTCCGGCGGACGAAGTGGGCCAGCCCCACCCCCCAAGGCTATTGCCCACCCGTTTTTGTGGCCTTTTTCCGCTGGACGAACTTGGGGCCGCGGCCTTCGGGCGGGTATTTTTGGGCGCGGCTGTGCCCGTAGCCCAGTTTTGGCGCACGGAGGTGCCTCGCAAAGTCTCGCGCCATTCCGTGTCCGGCGGACGAAGTCGGCCAGCCCCACCCCAGAAGGCTATAGCCCACCCGTTTTTGTGGCCTTTTTCCGCTGGACGAACTTGGCGCCGCGGCCTTCGGGCAAGTATTTTTGGGCGCGTCTGTGCCCAGGGCCTATTTTTGTCACACGGAGGCGCCTCGCAAAGTCTCGCGCCATTCCGAGTCCGGCGGACGAAGTTGGCCAGCCCCACCCCCCAAGGCTATTGCCCACCCGTTTTTGTGGCCTTTTTCCGCTGGACGAACTTGGGGCCGCGGCCTTCGGGCGGGTATTTTTGGGCGCGGCTGTGCCCGCGGCCCAGTTTTGGCGCACGGAGGCGCCTCGCAAAGTCTCGCGCCATTCCGAGTCCGGCGGACGAAGTCGGTCAGCCCCACCCCAGAAGGCTATAGCCCACCCGTTTTTGTGGCCTTTTTCCGCTGGACGAACTTGGCGCCGCGGCCTTCGGGCAAGTATTTTTGGGCGCGTCTGTGCCCAGGGCCTATTTTTGTCACACGGAGGCGCCTCGCAAAGTCTCGCGCCATTCCGAGTCCGGCGGACGAAGTTGGCCAGCCCCACCCCCCAAGGCTATAGCCCACCCGTTTTTGTGGCCTTTTTCCGCTGGACGAACTTGGCGCCGCGGCCTTCGGGCGGGTATTTTTGGGCGCGGCTGCGGCCGAGGCCTATTTTTGGCACACCGAGGCGCCTCGTAAAGTCTTGCGCCATTCCGAGTCCGGCGGACGAAGTCGGCCAGCCCCACCCCCCAAGGCTATAGCCCACCCGTTTTTGTGGCCTTTTTCCGCTGGACGAACTTGGCGCCACGGCCTTCGGGCGGGTATTTTTGGGGGCGGCTGTGTGCGCGGCCGAGTTTTGGCACACGGAGGCGCCTCGCAAAGTCTCGCGCCATTCCGAGTCCGGCGGACGAAGTTCGCCAGCCCCACCCCCCAAGGCTATAGCCCACCCGTTTTTGTGGCCTTTTCCCGCTGGACGAACTTGGCGCCGCGGCCTTCGGGCGGGTATTTTTGGGGGCGGCTGTATCCGCGGCCGAGTTTTGGCACACGGAGGCGCCTCGCAAAGTCTCACGCCATTCCGAGTCCGGCGGACGAAGTTCGCCCGCCCCACCCCCGAAGGCTATAGCCCACCCGTTTTTGTGGCCTTTTTCTGCTCGACGAACTTGGCGCCGCGGCCTTCGGGCCGGTATTTTTGGGCGCGGCCGTGCCCGCGGCCTATTTTTGGCACACGGAGGCGCTTCGCAAAGTCTCGCGCCATTCCGAGTCCGGCGGACAAAGTTAGCCAGCCCCACCCCCCAAGGCTATAGCCCACCCGTTTTTGTGGCCTTTTTCCGCTGGACGAACTTGGCGCCGCGGCCTTCGGGCCGGTATTTTTGGACGCGGCTGTGGCCGAGGCCTATTTTTGGCACACGGAGGCACCTCGTAAAGTCTCGCGCCATTCCGAGTCCGGCGGACGAAGTCGGCCAGCCCCACCCCCCAAGGCTATAGCCCACCCGTTTTTGTGGCCTTTTTCCGCTGGACGAACTTGGCGCTGCGGCCTTCGGGCCGGTATTTTTGGGCGCGGCCGTGCCCGTGGCCTATTTTTGGCACACGGAGGTGCCTCGCAAAGTCTCGCGCCATTCCGAGTCCGGCGGACGAAGTTAGCCAGCCCCACCCCCCAAGGCTATAGCCCACCCGTTTTTGTGGCCTTTTTCCGCTGGACGAACTTGGCGCTGTGGCCTTCGGGCTGGAATTTTTGGGCGCGGCTGTGCCCGCGGCCTATTTTTGGCACACGGAGGTGCCTTACAGAGTCTCGCGCCATTCCGAGTCCGGCGGACGAAGTCGGCCAGCCCAACCCCCAAGGCTATTGCCCACCCGTTTTTGTGGCCTTTTTCCGCTGGACGAGCTTGGCGCCGCGGCCTTCAGGCGGGTATTTTTGGGTGCGGCTGTGCCCGCGGCCTATTTTCGGCACACGGAGGCGCCTCGCAAAGTCTCGCGCCATTCCGAGTCCGGCGGACGAAGTCGGCCAGCCCCACCCCAGAAGGCTATAGCCCACCCGTTTTTGTGGCCTTTTTCCGCTGGACGAACTTAGCGCCGCGGCCTTCGGGCGGGTATTTTTGGGGGCAGCTGTGTCCGCGGCCGAGTTTTGGCACACGGAGGTGCCTCGCAAAGTCTCGCGCCATTCCGAGTCCGGCGGACGAAGTTCGCCAGCCCCACCCCCCAAGGCTATAGCCCACCCGTTTTTGTGGCCTTTTTCCGCTGGACGAACTTGGCGCCGCGGCCTTCGGGCCGGTATTTTTGGGTGCGGCCGTGCCCGCGGCCTATTTTTGGCACACGGAGGCGCCTCGCAAAGTCTCGCGCCATTCCGAGTCCGGCGGACGAAGTTGGCCAGCCCCAACCCCCAGGGGTATAGCCCACCCGTTTTTGTGGCCTTTTTCAGCTGGACGAACTTGGCGCTGTGGCCTTCGGGCTGGAATTTTTGGGCGCGGCTGTGCCCGCGGCCTATTTTTGGCACACGGAGGTGCCTTACAGAGTCTCGCGCCATTCCGAGTCCGGCGGACGAAGTCGGCCAGCCCAACCCCCAAGGCTATTGCCCACCCGTTTTTGTGGCCTTTTTCCGCTGGACGAGCTTGGCGCCGCGGCCTTCAGGCGGGTATTTTTGGGTGCGGCTGTGCCCGCGGCCTATTTTCGGCACACGGAGGCGCCTCGCAAAGTCTCGCGCCATTCCGAGTCCGGCGGACGAAGTCGGCCAGCCCCACCCCAGAAGGCTATAGCCCACCCGTTTTTGTGGCCTTTTTCCGCTGGACGAACTTAGCGCCGCGGCCTTCGGGCGGGTATTTTTGGGGGCAGCTGTGTCCGCGGCCGAGTTTTGGCACACGGAGGTGCCTCGCAAAGTCTCGCGCCATTCCGAGTCCGGCGGACGAAGTTCGCCAGCCCCACCCCCCAAGGCTATAGCCCACCCGTTTTTGTGGCCTTTTTCCGCTGGACGAACTTGGCGCCGCGGCCTTCGTGCGGGTATTTTTGGGGGCGGCTGTATCCGCGGCCGAGTTTTGGCACACGGAGGCACCTCGCAAAGTCTCGCGCCATTCCGAGTCCGGCGGACGAAGTTCGCCCGCCCCACCCCCGAAGGCTATAGCCCACCCGTTTTTGTGGCCTTTTTCCGCTGGACGAACGTGGCGCCCCGGCCTTCGGGCGGTTATTTTTGGGTGCGGCTGTGCCCGCGGCCTATTTTTGGCACACGGAGGTGCCTCGCGAAGTCTCGCGCCGTTCCGAGTCCGGCGGACGAAGTTGGCCAGCCCCACCCCCCAAGGCTATAGCCCACCCGTTTTTGTGGCCATTTTCCTCTGGCCGAACTTGGCGCCCCGGCCTTCGGGCGGGTACTTTTGGGCGCGGCTGTGCCCGCGGCCTATTTTTCGCACACAGAGGCGCATCGCAAAGTCTCGCGCCATTCCGAGTCCCGCGGACGAAGTTGGTCAGCCCCACCCCCCAAGGCTATAGCCCACCCGTTTTTGTTTCGATTTTCCGCTGGACGAACTTGGCGCCCCGGCCTTCGGGCGGGTATTTTTGGGTACGGCTGTGTCCGCGGCCTATTTTTGGCACACGGAGGCGCTTCGCAAAGTCTCATGCCATTCCGAGTCCGGCGGACGAAGTCGGCCAGCCCCACCCCCCAAGGCTATAGCCCACCCGTTTTTGTGGCCATTTTCCGCTGGACGAACTTGGCGCCCCGGCCTTCGGGCGGGTATTTTTGGGCGCGGCTGTGCCCGCGGCTTACTTTTGGCACACGGAGGCGCCTCGCAAAGTCTTGCGCCATTCCGAGTCCGGCGGACGAAGTTGGCCAGCCCCACCCCCGAAGGCTATAGCCCACCCGTTTTAATGGCCATTTTCCGCTGGACGAACTTGGCACCCCGGCCTTCGGGCGGGTATTTTTGGGTGCTACTGTGCCCGCGGCCTATTTTTGGCACATGGAGGCGCCTCGCAAAGTCTCGCACCATTCCGAGTCCGGCGGACGAAGTTGGCCAGCCCCACCCCCCAAGGCTATAGCCCACCCGTTTTTGTGGCCATTTTCCGCTGGACGAACTTGGCGCCCCGGCCTTCGGGCGGGTATTTTTGGGTGCGGCTGTGCCCGCGGCCTATTTTTGGCACACGGAGGTGCCTCGCAAAGTCTCGCGCCATTCCGAGTCCGGCGGACGAAGTTGGCCAGCCCCACCCCCCAAGGCTATAGCCCACCCGTTTTTGTGGCCTTTTTCCGCTGGACGAACTTGGCGCCCCGGCCTTCGGGCGGGTATTTTTGGGCGCGGCTGTGCCCGCGGCCTATTTTTGGTACATGGAGCCGCCTCGCAAAGTCTCGCGCCATTCCGAGTCCGGCGGACGAAGTCGGCCAGACCCACCCCCCAAGGCTATAGCCCACCCGTTTTTGTGGCCATTTTCCGCTGGACGAACTTGGCGCCCCGGCCTTCGGGCGGGTATTTTTGGGCAAGGCTGTGCCCGCGGCCTATTTTTGGCACACGGAGGTGCCTCGTAAAGTCTCGCGCCATTCCGAGTCCGGCGGACGAAGTTGGGCAGCCCCACCCCCCAAGGCTATAGCCCACCCGTTTTTGTGGCCATTTTCCGCTGGACGAACTTGGGGCCCCGTCCTTCGGGCGGGTATTTTTGGGCGCGGCTGTGCCCGCGGCCTATTTTAGGTACACGGAGGCGCCTCGCAAAGTCTCGCGCCATTCCGAGTCCGGCGGACGAAGTTGGCCAGCCCCACCCCCCAAGGCTATAGCCCACCCGTTTTTGTGGCCATTTTCCGCGGGACGAACTTGGCGCCCCGGCCTTCGGGCGTGTATTTTTGGGCGCGGCTGTGCCCGCACCCTATTTTCGGCACACGGAGGCGCCTCGCAAAGTCTCGTACCATTCCGAGTCCGGCGGACGAAGTGGGCCATCCCCACCCCCCAAGGCTATAGCCCACCCGTTTTTGTGTCCATTTTCCGCTGGACGACCTTGGCGCCCCCGCCTTCGGGCGGGTATTTTTGGGCGAGGCATTGCCCGCGGCCTATTTTTGGCACACGGAGGCGCCTCGTAAAGTCTCGCGCCATTCCGAGTCCGGCGGACGAAGTTGGGCAGCCCCACCCCCCAAGGCTATAGCCCACCCGTTTTTGTGGCCATTTTCCGCTGGACGAACTTGGGGCCCCGTCCTTCGGGCGGGTATTTTTGGGCGCGGCTGTGCCCGCGGCCTATTTTTGGCACACGGAGGCGCCTCGCAAAGTCTCGCGCCATTCCGAGTCCGGCGGACGAAGTCGGCCAGACCCACCCCCCAAGGCTATAGCCCACCCGTTCTTGTGGCCATTTTCCGCTGGACGAACTTGGCGACCCGGCCTTCGGGCGGGTATTTTTGGGCGAGGCTGTGCCCGCGGCCTATTTTTGGCACACGGAGGCGCCTCGTAAACTCTCGCGCCATTCCGAGTACGGCGGACGAAGTTGGGGAGCCCCACCCCCCAAGGCTATAGCCCACCCGTTTTTGTGGCCATTTTCCGCTGGACGAACTTGGGGCCCCGTCCTTCGGGCGGGTATTTTTGGCGCGGCTGTGCCCGTGGCCTATTTTAGGTACACGGAGGTGTCTCGCAAAGTCTCGCGCCATTCCCAGTCCGGCGGACGAAGTTGGCCAGGCCCAACCCCCAAGGCTATAGCCCACCCGTTTTTGTGGCCATTTTCCGCGGGACGAACTTGGCGCCCCGGCCTTCGGGCAGGTATTTTTGGGCGTGGCTGTGCTCGCGGCCTATTTTCGGCACACGGAGGCGCCTCGCAAAGTCTCGCGCCATTCCGAGTCCGGCGGACGAAGTTGGCCAGCCCCACCCCCCAAGGCTATAGCCAACCCGTTTTTGTGGCCTTTTTCCGCTGGACGAACTTGGCGCCCCGGCCTTCGGGCGTGTATTTTTGGGCGCGGCTGTGCCCGTGGCCTATTTTCGGCACACGGAGGCGCCTCGCAAAGTCTCGTGCCATTCCGAGTCCGGCGGACGAAGTTGGCCAGCCCCACCCCCCAAGGCTATAGCCCACCCGTTTTTGTGGCCTTTTTCCGCTGGACGAACTTGGGGCCCCGTCATTCGGGCGGGTATTTTTGGGCGAGGCTGTGCCCGCGGCCTATTTTTGGCACACGGAGGCGCCTCGTAAAGTCTCGCGCCATTCCGAGTCCGGCGGACGAAGTGGGCCATCCCCACCCCCCAAGGCTATAGCCCACCCGTTTTTGTGTCCATTTTCCGCTGGACGACCTTGGCGCCCCGGCCTTCGGGCGGGTATTTTTGGGCGAGGCTGTGCCCGCGGCCTATTTTTGGCACACGGAGGTGCCTCGTAAAGTCTCGCGCCATTCCGAGTCCGGCGGACGAAGTTGGGCAGCCCCACCCCCCAAGGCTATAGCCCACCCGTTTTTGTGGCCATTTTCCGCTGGACGAACTTGGGGCCCCGTCCTTCGGGCGGGTATTTTTGGGCGCGGCTGTGCCCGTGGCCTATTTTTGGCACATGGAGGCGCCTCGCAAAGTCTCGCGCCATTCCGAGTCCGGCGGACGAAGTCGGCCAGACCCACCCCCCAAGGCTATAGCCCACCCGTTTTTGTGGCCATTTTCCGCTGGACGAACTTGGCGCCCCGGCCTTCGGGCGGGTATTTTTGGGCGAGGCTGTGCCCGCGGCCTATTTTTGGCACACGGAGGCGCCTCGTAAAGTCTCGCGCCATTCCGAGTACGGCGGACGAAGTTGGGGAGCCCCACCCCCCAAGGCTATAGCCCACCCGTTTTTGTGGCCATTTTCCGCTGGACGAACTTGGGGCCCCGTCCTTCGGGCGGGTATTTTTGGGCGCGGCTGTGCCCGCGGCCTATTTTAGGTACACGGAGGTGTCTCGCAAAGTATCGCGCCATTCCCAGTCCGGCGGACGAAGTTGGCCAGGCCCAACCCCCAAGGCTATAGCCCACCCGTTTTTGTGGCCATTTTCCGCGGGACGAACTTGGCGCCCCGGCCTTCGGGCAGGTATTTTTGGGCGTGGCTGTGCCCGTGGCCTATTTTCGGCACACGGAGGCGGCTCGCAAAGTCTCGTGCCATTCCGAGTCCGGCGGACGAAGTTGGCCAGCCCCACCCCCCAAGGCTATAGCCCACCCGTTTTTGTGGCCTTTTTCCGCTGGACGAACTTGGGGCCCCGTCCTTCGGGCGGGTATTTTTGGGCGAGGCTGTGCCCGCGGCCTATTTTTGGCACACGGAGGCGCCTCGTAAAGTCTCGTGCCATTCCGAGGCCGGCGGACGAAGTTGGGCAGCCCCACCCCCCAAGGCTATAGCCCACCCGTTTTTGTGGCCATTTTCCGCTGGACGAACTTGGGGCCCCGTCCTTCGGGCGGGTATTTTTGGGCGCGGCTGTGCCCGCGGCCTATTTTTGGCACACGGAGGCGCCTCGCAAAGTCTCGCGCCATTCCGAGTCCGGCGGACGAAGTCGGCCACACCCACCCCCCAAGGCTATAGCCCACCCGTTTTTGTGGCCATTTTCCGCTGGACGAACTTGGCGCCCCGGCCTTCGGGCGGGTATTTTTGGGCGAGGCTGTGCCCGCGGCCTATTTTTGGCACACGGAGGCGCCTCGTAAAGTCTCGCGCCATTCCGAGTCCGGCGGACGAATTTGGGGACCCCACCCCCCAAGGCTATAGCCCACCCGTTTTTGTGGCCATTTTCCACTGGACGAACTTGGGGCCCCGTCCTTCGGGCCGGGATTTTTGGGCGCGGCTGTGCCCGCGGCCTATTTTAGGTACACGGAGGTGTCTCGCAAAGTCTCGCGCCATTCCGAGTCCGGCGGACGAAGTTGGCCAGCCCCAACCCCCAAGGCTATAGCCCACCCGTTTTTGTGGCCATTTTCCGCGGGACGAACTTGGCGCCCCGGTCTTCGGGCAGGTATTTTTGGGCGTGGCTGTGCCAGCGGCCTATTTTCGGCACACGGAGGCGCCTCGCAAAGTCTCGCGCCATTCCGAGTCCGGCGGACGAAGTTGGCCAGCCCCACCCCCCAAGGCTATAGCCAACCCGTTTTTGTGGCCTTTTTCCGCTGGACGAACTTGGCGCCCCGGCCTTCGGGCGTGTATTTTTGGGCGCGGCTGTGCCCGCGGCCTATTTTCGGCACACGGAGGCGCCTCGCAAAGTCTCGTGCCATTCCGAGTCCGGCGGACGAAGTTGGCCAGCCCCACCCCCCAAGGCTATAGCCCACCCGTTTTTGTGGCCTTTTTCCGCTGGACGAACTTGGGGCCCCGTCCTTCGGGCGGGTATTTTTGGGCGAGGCTGTGCCCGCGGCCTATTTTTGGCACACGGAGGTGCCTCGTAAAGTCTCGCGCCATTCCGAGGCCGGCGGACGAAGTTGGGCAGCCCCACCCCCCAAGGCTATAGCCCACCCGCTTTTGTGGCCATTTTCCGCTGGACGAACTTGGGGCCCCGTCCTTCGGGCGGGTATTTTTGGGCGCGGCTGTGCCCGCGGCCTATTTTTGGTACACGGAGGCGCCTCGCAAAGTCTCGCGCCATTCCGAGTCCGGCGGACGAAGTCGGCCACACCCACCCCCCAAGGCTATAGCCCACCCGTTTTTGTGGCCATTTTCCGCTGGACGAACTTGGCGCCCCGGCCTTCGGGCGGGTATTTTTGGGCGAGGCTGTGCCCGCGGCCTAATTTTGGCACACGGAGGCGCCTCGTAAAGTCTCGCGCCATTCCGAGTCCGGCGGACGAAGTTGGGGAGCCCCACCCCCCAAGGCTATAGCGCACCCGTTTTTGTGGCCATTTTCCGCTGGACGAACTTGGGGCCCCGTCCTTCGGGCGGGTATTTTTGGGCGCGGCTGTGCCCGCGGCCTATTTTAGGTACACGGAGGTGTCTCGAAAAGTCTCGCGCCATTCCGAGTCCGGCGGACGAAGTTGGCCAGCCCCAACCCCCAAGGCTATAGCCCACCCGTTTTTGTGGCCATTTTCCGCGGGACGAACTTGGCGCCCCGGCCTTCGGGCGTGTATTTTTGGGCGTGGCTGTTCCCGCGGCCTATTTTCGGCACACGGAGGCGCCTCGCAAAGTCTCGCGCCATTCCAAGTCCGGCGGACGAAGTTGGCCAGCCCCACCCCCCAAGGCTATAGCCAACCCGTTTTTGTGGCCTTTTTCCGCTGGACGAACTTGGCGCCCCGGCCTTCGGGCGTGTATTTTTGGGCGCGGCTGTGCCCGTGGCCTATTTTCGGCACACGGAGGCGCCTCGCAAAGTCTCGTGCCATTCCGAGTCCGGCGGACGAAGTTGGCCAGCCCCACCCCCCAAGGCTATAGCCCACCCGGTTTTGTGGCCTTTTTCCGCTGGACGAACTTGGGGCCCCGTCCTTCGGGCGGGTATTTTTGGGCGAGGCTGTGCCCGCGGCCTATTTTTGGCACACGGAGGTGCCTCGTAAAGTCTCGCGCCATTCCGAGGCCGGCGGACGAAGTTGGGCAGCCCCACCCCCCAAGGCTATAGCCCACCCGCTTTTGTGGCCATTTTCCGCTGGACGAACTTGGGGCCCCGTCCTTCGGGCGGGTATTTTTGGGCGCGGCTGTGCCCGCAGCCTATTTTTGGTACACGGAGGCGCCTCGCAAAGTCTCGCGCCATTCCGAGTCCGGCGGACGAAGTCGGCCACACCCACCCCCCAACCCTATAGCCCACCAGTTTTTGTGGCCATTTTCCGCAGGACGAACTTGGCGCCCCGGCCTTCGGGCGGGTATTTTTGGGCGAGGCTGTGCCCGCGGCCTATTTTTGGCACACGGAGGCGCCTCGTAAAGTCTCGCGCCATTCCGAGTCCGGCGGACGAAGTTGGGGAGCCCCACCCCCCAAGGCTATAGCGCACCCGTTTTTGTGGCCATTTTCCGCTGGACGAACTTGGGGCCCCGTCCTTCGGGCGGGTATTTTGGGGCGCGGCTGTGCCTGCGGCCTATTTTAGGTACACGGAGGTGTCTCGAAAAGTCTCGCGCCATTCCGAGTCCGGCGGACGAAGTTGGCCAGCCCCAACCCCCAAGGCTATAGCCCACCCGTTTTTGTGGCCATTTTCCGCGGGACGAACTTGGCGCCCCGGCCTTCGGGCGGGTATTTTTGGGCATGGCTGTGCCCGCGGCCTATTTTCGGCACACGGAGGCGCCTCGCAAAGTCTCGCGCCATTCCGAGTCCGGCGGACGAAGTTGGCCAGCCCCACCCCCCAAGGCTATAGCCAACCCGTTTTTGTGGCCTTTTTCCGCTGGACGAACTTGGCGCCCTGGCCTTCGGGCGTGTATTTTTGGGCGCGGCTGTGGCCGTGGCCTATTTTCGGCACACGGAGGTGCCTCGCAAAGTTTCGCGCCATTCCGAGTCCGGCGGACAAAGTTGGCCAGCCCCTCCCCCCTAGGCAATAGCCCACCCGTTTTTTGGCCATGTTTCCGCCGGGGGGTTTCGGCGCGCCGACCTTCGGGCAGTTATTTTTGGGTGCGGCTTTGCCCGTGGCCTATTTTTGGCACGCGGAGGCCGCTCGCAAAGTCTCGCCCCATTCCGAGTCCGGCGGACGAAATTGGCCAGCCCCTCCCCCCAAGGCTATAGCCCACCCGTTTTTTGTCCATTTTTCCGCTGGACGAACTTGGCGCCCTGGCCTTCGGACGGTTATTTTTGGGCGCGGCTGTGCCCGCCGCCTATTTTTGGCACGCGGAGGCCGCTCGCAAAGTCTCGCCCCATTCCGAGTCCGGCGGACGAAGTTGGCCAGCCTCTCCCCCCAAGGCTATAGCCCACCCGTTTTTTGGCCATTTTTCCGCTGGACGAACTTGGCGCCCCGGCCTTCGGGCTGTTATTTTTGGGCGCGGCTGTGCCTGCAGCCTAATTTTGGCACGCGGAGGCTGCTCGCAAAGTCTCGACCGATTCCGAGTCCGGCGGACGAAGTTGGCCTGCCCCTCCCCCCAAGGCTATAGCCCACCTGTTTTTTGGCCATTTTTCCGCTGGACGAACTTGGCGCCCCGGCCTTCGGGCGGTTATTTTTGGGCGCGGCTGTGCCCGCGGCCTATTTTTGGCACGCGGAGGCCGCTCACAAAGTCTCGCGCCATTCCGAGTCCGGCGGACGAAGTTGGCCAGCCCCACCCCCCAAGGCTATAGCCAACCCGTTTTTGTGGCCTTTTTCCGCTGGACGAACTTGGCGCCCTGGCCTTCGGGCGTGTATTTTTGGGCGCGGCTGTGGCCGTGGCCTATTTTCGGCACACGGAGGCGCCTCGCAAAGTTTCGCGCCATTCCGAGTCCGGCGGACAAAGTTGGCCAGCCCCTCCCCCCTAGGCAATAGCCCACCCGTTTTTTGGCCATGTTTCCGCCGGGGGGTTTCGGCGCGCCGACCTTCGGGCAGTTATTTTTGGGTGCGGCTTTGCCCGTGGCCTATTTTTGGCACGCGGAGGCCGCTCGCAAAGTCTCGCCCCATTCCGAGTCCGGCGGACGAAATTGGCCAGCCCCTCCCCCCAAGGCTATAGCCCACCCGTTTTTTGTCCATTTTTCCGCTGGACGAACTTGGCGCCCTGGCCTTCGGGCGGTTATTTTTGGGCGCGGCTGTGCCCGCCGCCTATTTTTGGCACGCGGAGGCCGCTCGCAAAGTCTCGCCCCATTCCGAGTCCGGCGGACGAAGTTGGCCAGCCTCTCCCCCCAAGGCTATAGCCCACCCGTTTTTTGGCCATTTTTCCGCTGGACGAACTTGGCGCCCCGGCCTTCGGGCTGTTATTTTTGGGCGCGGCTGTGCTTGCAGCCTAATTTTGGCACGCGGAGGCTGCTCGCAAAGTCTCGACCGATTCCGAGTCCGGCGGACGAAGTTGGCCTGCCCCTCCCCCCAAGGCTATAGCCCACCTGTTTTTTGGCCATTTTTCCGCTGGACGAACTTGGCGCCCCGGCCTTCGGGCGGTTATTTTTGGGCGCGGCTGTGCCCGCGGCCTATTTTTGGCACGCGGAGGCCGCTCACAAAGTCTCGCGCCATTCCGAGTCCGGCGGACGAAGTTGGCCATCCCCACCCCCCAAGGCTATAGCCCACCCGTTTTTGTGGCCTTTTTCCGCTGGACGAACTTGGTACCCCGGCCTTCGGGCGGTTATTTATGGGCGCGGCTGTGCCCGGGGCCTATTTTTTGCACACGGAGGCTGCTCGCAAAGTCTCGCGCCATTCCGAGTCCGGCGGACGAAGTTGGCCATCCCCACCCCCCAAGGCTATAGCCCACCCGATTTTGTGGCCTTTTTCCGCTGGACGAACTTGGCGCCCCGGCCTTCGGGCGGTTATTTTTGGGCGCGGCTGTGCCCGGGGCCTATTTTTGGCACACGGAGGCCGCTCGCAAAGTCTCGCGCCATTCCGAGTCCGGCGGACGAAGTTGGCCATCCCCACCCCCCAAGGCTATAGCCCACCCGTTTTTGTGGCCTTTTTCCGCTGGACGAACTTGGCGCCCCGGCCTTCGGGCGGTTATTTTTGGGCGCGGCTGTGCCCGGGGCCTATTTTTGGCACACGGAGGCCGCTCGCAAAGTCTCGCGCCATTCCGAGTCCGGCGGACGAAGTTGAGCAGCCCCTCCCCCCTAGGCAATAGCCCACCCGTTTTTTGGCCATGTTTCCGCTGGGGGGTTTGGGCGCGCCGACCTTCGGGGGGTTATTTTTGGATGCCGCTGTGCCCGCGGCCTATTTTTGGCACGCGGGGGCCGCTCGTAAAGTCTCGTCCCATTCCTAGTCCGGCGGACGAAGTCGGCCAGCTCCTCCCACCAAGGCTATAGCCCACCCATTTTTTGGCCATTTTTCCGCTGGACGAACTTGGCGCCCCGGCCTTCGGGCGGTTATTTTTGGGTGTGGCTGTGCCCGCGGCCTATTTTTGGCATACGGAGGCCACTCGCAAAGTCTCGCCCCATTCCGAGTACGGCGGACGAAGTTGGCCAGCCCCTCCCCCCAAGGCTATAGCCCACCCGTTTTTTGCCAATTTTCCGCTGGACGAACTTGGCGCCCGGCCTTCGGGCAGTTATTTTTGGGCGCGGCCATGTCCACGGCCTATTTTTGGCACCCGGAGGCCGCTCGCAAAGTCTCGCCCCATTCCGAGTCCGGCGGACGAAGTTGGCCAGCCCCTCCCCCCAAGGCTATAGCCCACCCGTTTTTTGGCCATTTTTCCGCTGGACGAACCTGGCGCCCCGGCCTTCGGGCGGTGATTTTTGGGCGTGGCTGCGCCCGCATCCTATTTTTGGCACGCGGAGGCCACCCGCAAAGTCTCGCCCCATTCCGAGTCCGGCGGACGAAGTTGGCCAGCCCCTCCCCCCAAGGCTATAGCCCACCCGTTTTTTGGCCATTTTTCCGCTGGGGGGTTTGGGCGCGCCGACCTTCGGGCAGTTATTTTTGGGCGCAGCTGTGCCGGTGGCCTATTTTTAGCGCGTGGAGGCCACTGGCAAAGTCTCACCCCGTTCCGAGTCCGGCGGACGAAGTTGGCCAGCCCCTCCCCCCAAGGCTATAGCCCACCCGTTTTTTGCCATTTTTCCGCTGGGCGAACTTGGCGCCCCGGCCTTCGGGCAGTTATTTTTGTGCGCGGCCATGCCCGCGGCCTATTTTTGGCACCCGGAGGCCGCTCGCAATGTATAGCCCCATTCCGAGTCCGGCGGACGAAGTTGGCCAGCCCCTCCCCCCAAGGCTATAGCCCACCCGTTTTTTGGCCCTTTTTCCCCTGGACGAACTCTGTGCCCCGGCCTTCGGCCGGTTATTTTTGGGCGCGGCTGTGCCCGGGTCCTATTTTTGGCATACGGAGGCTGCTCGCAAACTCTCGCACCATTCCGCGTCCAGGGGACGAAGTCGGCCAGCACCACCCCCCAAGGCTATAGCCCACCCGTTTTTGTGGCCGTTTTCCGCTGGACGAACATGGCGCCCCGTCCTTCGGGCGGTTATTTTTGGGCGCGGCTGTGCTCGTGTCCTATTTTTGGCACATAGAGGCCGCTCGCAAAGTCTCGCCCCATTCCGAGTCCGGCGGACGAAGTTGGCCAGCCCCTCCCCCCAAGGCTATAGCCCACCCATTTTTTGACCATTTTTCCGCCGGGGGGTTTCGGCGCGCCGACCTTCGGGCAGTTATTTTAGGGTGCGCCTTTGCCCGTGGCCTATTTTTGGCACGCGGAGGCCGCTCGCAAAGTCTCGCCCCATTCCGAGTCCGGCGGACGAAGTTGGCCAGCCCCTCCCGCCAAGGCTATAGCCCACCCGTTTTTTGGCCATTTTTCCGCTGGGGGGTTTGGGTACGCCGACCTTCGCGCGGTTATTTTTGGGTGCGGCTGTGCTCGTGTCCTATTTTTGGCACGCAGAGGCCGCTCGCAAAGTCTCGCCCCATTCCTAGTCCGGCGGACGAAGTTGGCCAGCCCCTCCCCCCAAGGCTATAGCCCACCCATTTTTTGACCATTTTTCCGCCGGGGGGTTTCGGCGCGCCGACCTTCGGGCAGTTATTTTTGGGTGCGGCTTTGCCCGTGGCCTATTTTTGGCACGCGGAGGCCACCCGCAAAGTCTCGCCCCATTCCGAGTCCGGCGGACGAAGTTGGCCAGCCCCTCCCCCCAAGGCTATAGCCCACCCGTTTTTTGGCCCTTTTTCCCCTGGACGAACTCTGTGCCCCGGCCTTCGGCCGGTTATTTTTGGGCGCGGCTGTGCCCGGGTCCTATTTTTGGCATACGGAGGCTGCTCGCAAACTCTCGCACCATTCCGCGTCCAGGGGACGAAGTCGGCCAGCACCACCCCCCAAGGCTATAGCCCACCCGTTTTTGTGGCCGTTTTCCGCTGGACGAACATGGCGCCCCGTCCTTCGGGCGGTTATTTTTGGGCGCGGCTGTGCTCGTGTCCTATTTTTGGCACATAGAGGCCGCTCGCAAAGTCTCGCCCCATTCCGAGTCCGGCGGACGAAGTTGGCCAGCCCCTCCCCCCAAGGCTATAGCCCACCCATTTTTTGACCATTTTTCCGCCGGGGGGTTTCGGCGCGCCGACCTTCGGGCAGTTATTTTAGGGTGCGCCTTTGCCCGTGGCCTATTTTTGGCACGCAGAGGCCGCTCGCAAAGTCTCGCCCCATTCCGAGTCCGGCAGACGAAGTTGGCCAGCCCCTCCCGCCAAGGCTATAGCCCACCCGTTTTTTGGCCATTTTTCCGCTGGGGGGTTTGGGTACGCCGACCTTCGCGCGGTTATTTTTGGGTGCGGCTGTGCTCGTGTCCTATTTTTGGCACGCAGAGGCCGCTCGCAAAGTCTCGCCCCATTCCTAGTCCGGCGGACGAAGTTGGCCAGCCCCTCCCCCCAAGGCTATAGCCCACCCATTTTTTGACCATTTTTCCGCCGGGGGGTTTCGGCGCGCCGACCTTCGGGCAGTTATTTTTGGGTGCGGCTTTGCCCGTGGCCTATTTTTGGCACGCGGAGGCCGCTCGCAAAGTCTCGCCCCATTCCGAGTCCGGCGGACGAAGTTGGCCAGCCCCTCCCGCCAAGGCTATAGCCCACCCGTATTTTGGACATTTTTCCGCTGGGGGGTTTGGGTACGCCGACCTTCGCGCGGTTATTTTTGGGTGCGGCTGTACTCGTGTCCTATTTTTGGCACGCAGAGGCCGCTCGCAAAGTCTCGCCCCATTCCTAGTCCGGCGGACGAAGTTGGCCAGCCCCTCCCCCCAAGGCTATAGCCCACCCATTTTTTGACCATTTTTCCGCCGGGGGGTTTCGGCGCGCCGACCTTCGGGCAGTTATTTTTGGGTGCGGCTTTGCCCGTGGCCTATTTTTGGCACGCGGAGGCCGCTCGCAAAGTCTCGCCCCATTCCGAGTCCGGCGGACGAAGTTGGCCAGCCCCTCCCCCCAAGGCTATAGCCCACCCGTTTTTTGTCCATTTTTCCGCTGGACGAACTTGGCGCCCCGGCCTTCGGGCGGTTATTTTTGGGCGCGGCTGTGCCCGCAGCCTATTTTTGGCATGCGGAGGCCGCTCGCAAAGTCTCGCCCCATTCCGAGTCCGGCGGACGAAGTTGGCCAGCCCCTCCCCCCAAGGCTATAGCCCACCCGTTTTTTGGCCATTTTTCCGCTGGACGAACTTGGCGCCCCGGCCTTCGGGCTGTTATTTTTGGGCGCGGCTGTGCCTGCAGCCTAATTTTGGCACGCGGAGGCTGCTCGCAAAGTCTCGACCGATTCCGAGTCCGGCGGACGAAGTGGGCCTGCCCCTCCCCCCAAGGCTATAGCCCACCTGTTTTTTGGCCATTTTTCCGCTGGACGAACTTGGCGCCCCGGCCTTCGGGCGGTTATTTTTGGGCGCGGCTGTGCCCGCGGCCTATTTTTGGCACGCGGAGGCCGCTCACAAAGTCTCGCGCCATTCCGAGTCCGGCGGACGAAGTTGGCCATCCCCACCCCCCAAGGCTATAGCCCACCCGTTTTTGTGGCCTTTTTCCGCTGGACGAACTTGGTACCCCGGCCTTCGGGCGGTTATTTATGGGCGCGGCTGTGCCCGGGGCCTATTTTTTGCACACGGAGGCTGCTCGCAAAGTCTCGCGCCATTCCGAGTCCGGCGGACGAAGTTGGCCATCCCCACCCCCCAAGGCTATAGCCCACCCGTTTTTGTGGCCTTTTTCCGCTGGACGAACTTGGCGCCCCGGCCTTCGGGCGGTTATTTTTGGGCGCGGCTGTGCCCGGGCCTATTTTTGGCACACGGAGGCCGCTCGCAAAGTCTCGCGCCATTCCGAGTCCGGCGGACGAAGTTGGCCATCCCCACCCCCCAAGGCTATAGCCCACCCGTTTTTGTGGCCTTTTTCCGCTGGACGAACTTGGCGCCCCGGCCTTCGGGCGGTTATTTTTGGGCGCGGCTGTTACCGGGGCCTATTTTTCGCACACGGAGGCCACTCGCAAAGTCTCGCGCCATTCCGAGTCCGGCGGATGAAGTTGGCCAGCCCCACCCCCCAAGGCTATAGCCCACCCGTTTTTGTGGCCTTTTTCCGCTGGACGAACTTGGCGCCCCGGCCTTCGGGCGGTTATTTTTGGGCGCGGCTGTGCCCGCGGCCTATTTTTGGCACGCGGAGGCCGCTCGGAAAGTCTCACCCTATTCCGAGTCCGGCGGACGAAGTTGGCCAGCCCCTCCCCCCAAGGCTATTGCCCACCCGTTTTTTGGCCATTTTTCCGCTGGGGGGTTTGGGCGCGCCGACCTTCGGGCGTTTATTTTTGGGCGTGGCTGCGCCCGCATCCTATTTTTGGCACGCCGAGGCCGCTCGCAAAGTCTCGCCCCATTCCGAGTCCGGCGGACGAAGTTGACCAGCCCCTCCCCCCAAGGCTATAGCCCACCCGTTTTTTGGCCATTTTTCCGCTGGGGGGTTTGGGTGCGCCGACCTTCGCGTGGTTATTTTTGGGCGCGGCTGTGCCCGCGGCCTAATTTTGGCACGCGGAGGCTGCTCGCAAAGTCTCGACCGATTCCGAGACCGGCGGACGAAGTGGGCCGGCCCCTCCCCCCAAGGCTATGTTCCACCCGTTTTTTGGCCATTTTTCCGCTGGACGAACTTGGCGCCCCGTCCTCCGGGCAGTTATTTTTGGGCGCAGCTCTGCCCGCGGCCTAATTTTGGCACGCGAAGGCCACTCACAAAGTCTCGCCCCATTCCGAGTCCGGCGGACGAAGTTGGCCAGCCCCTCCCCCCAAGGCTATAGCCCACCCGTTTTTTGGCCATTTTTCCGCTGGACGAACTTGGCGCACCGGCCTTCGGGCGGTTATTTTTGAGCGCGGCTGTGTCCGCGGCCTATTTTTGGCACGCGGAGGCCGATCGCAAAGACTCGCCCCATTCCGAGTCCGGCGGACGAAATTGGCCAGCCCCTCCCACCAAGGCTATAGCCCACCCGTTTTTTGGCCATTTTTCCGCTGGACGAACTTGGCGCCCCGGCCTTCGGGCGGTTATTTTTGGGCACGGATGTACCCACGGCCTATTTTTGGCACACGAAGGCCGCTCACAAAGTCTCGCCCCATTCCGAGTCCGGCTGACGAAATTGGCGAGCCCCTCCCCCCAAGGCTATAGCCCACCCGTTTTTTGGCAATTTTTCCGTTGGACGAACATGGCGCCCCGGCCTTCGGGCGGTTATTTTTGGGTGCGGCTGTGCCCGCGGCCTATTTTTGGCATGCGGAGGCCGCTCGCAATGTCTCGCCCCATTCCGAGTCCGGCTGACGAAGTTGGCCAGCCCCTCCCCCCAAGGCTATAGCCCACCCGTTTTTTGCCCATTTTTCCGCTGGACGAACTTGGCGCCCCGGCCTTCGGGCGGTTATTTTTGGGCACGGCTGTTCCCGCGGCCTATTTTTGGCACGCGGAGGTGGCTCGCAAAGTCTCGCACCATTCCGAGTCCGGCGGACGAAGTTGGCCAGCCCCTCCCCCCAAGGCTATAGCCCACCCGTTTTTTGGCAATTTTTCCGTTGGACGAACATGGCGCCCCGGCCTTCGGGCGGTTATTTTTGGGTGCGGCTGTGCCCGCGGCCTATTTTTGGCACGCGGAGGCCGCTCGCAAAGTCTCGCCCCATTCCGAGTCCGGCGGACGAAGTGGGCCGGCCACTCCCCCCAAGGCATGTTCCACCCGTTTTTTGGCAATTTTTCCGCTGGACGAACTTGGCGCCCCGTCCTCCGGGCAGTTATTTTTGGGCGCAGCTCTGCCCGCGGCCTAATTTTGGCACGCGAAGGCCGCTCACAAAGTCTCGCCCCATTCCGAGTCCGGCGGACGAAGTGGGCCAGCCCCTCCCCCCAAGGCTATTGCCCACCCGTTTTTTGGCCATTTTTCCGCTGGGGGGTTTGGGCGCGCCGACCTTCGGGCGTTTATTTTTGGGCGTGGCTGCGCCCGTGTCCTATTTTTGGCACGCGGAGGCCGCTCGCAAAGTCTCACCCCATTCCGAGTCCAGCGGACGAAGTTGGCCAGCCCCTCCCCCCAAGGCTATAGCCCACCCCTTTTTTGGCCATTTTTCCGCTGGGGGGTTTGGGCGCGCCGGCCTTCGGGCGGTTATTTTTGGGTGCAGCTGTGACCGCGGCCAATTTTTGGTACTCGGAGGCCGCTCGCAAAGTCTCGCCCCATTTCGAGTCCGGCGGACGAAGTGGGCCAGCCCCTCCCCCCAAGGCTATAGCCCACCCGTTTTTTGGCCATTTTTCCGCTGGACGAACTTGGCGCCACAGCCTTCAGGCGTTTATTTTTGGGCGCGGCTGTGCCCGCGGCCAAATTTTGGCACGCGGAGGCCGCTCGCAAAGTCTCGCCCCATTCCGAGTCCGGCGGACGAAGTTGGCCAGCCCCTCCCCGCAAGGCTATAGCCCACCCGTTTTTTGGCCATTTTTCCGCTGGGGGGTTTGGGCGCAACGACCTTCGGCGGCTTATTTTTGGGCCCGGCTGTGCCCGTGGCCTATTTCTGGCACGCGGAGGCTGCTCGCAAAGTCTCGCCCCATTCTGAGTCTGGCGGACGAAGTGGGCCAGCCCCTCCCCCCAAGGCTATAGCCCACCCGTTTTTTGGCCATTTTTCCGCTGGACAAACATGGCGCCCCTGCCTTCGGGCGGTTATTTTTGGGCGCGGCTGTGCCAGCAGCCTATTTTTGGCACGCGGAGGCCGCTCGCAATGTCTCGCCCCATTCCGAGTCCGGCGGACGAAGTTGGCCAGCCCCTCGCCCCAAGGTTATAGCCCACCCGTTTTTTGGCCATTTTTCCGCTGGACGAACTTGGCGCCCCGGCCTTCGGGCGGTTATTTTTGGGCCTGGCTGTGCCCGTGGCCTATTTCTGGCACGCGGAGGCTGCTCGCAAAGTCTCGCCCCATTCTGAGTCTGGCGGACGAAGTGGGCCAGCCACTCCCCCCAAGGCTATAGCCCACCCGTTTTTTGTCCATTTTTCCGCTGGACAAACATGGCGCCCCGGCCTTCGGGCGGTTATTTTTGGACGCGGCTGTGTCCGCGGCGTATTTTTGGCACGCGGAGGCCGCTCGCAAAGTCTCACCCCATTCCGAGTCCGGCGGACGAAGTTGGCCAGCCCCTCCCCGCAAGACTATAGCCAACCCGTTTTTTGGCCATTTTTCCGCTGGGGGGTTTGGGGCGCAACGACCTTCGGCGGGTTATTTTTGGGCCCGGCTGTGCCCGTGGCCTATTTCTGGCACGCGCGGAGGCTACTCGCAAAGTCTCGCCCCATTCTGAGTCTGGCGGACGAAGTGGGCCAGCCCCTCCCCCCAAGGCTATAGCCTACCCGTTTTTTGGCCATTTTTCCGCTGGACAAACATGGCTCCCCGGCTTTCGAGTGGTTATTTTTGGGCGAGGCTGTGCCCGGGGCCTATTATTGGCACAGGAGGTCGCTCGCAAAGTCTCGCGCCATTCCGAGTCCGGCGGACGAAGTTGGCCAGCCCCACCCCCAAGGCTATAGCCCACCCGTTTTTGTGGCCTTTTTCCGCTGGACGAACTTGGCGCACCGGCCTTCGGGCGGTTATTTTTGAGCGCGGCTGTGTCCGCGGCCTATTTTTGGCACGCGGAGGCCGTTCGCAAAGACTCGCCCCATTCCGAGTCCGGCGGACGAAATTGGCCAGCCCCTCCCACCAAGGCTATAGCCCACCCGTTTTTTGGCCATTTTTCCGCTGGACGAACTTGGCGCCCCGGCCTTCGGGCGGTTATTTTTGGGCACGGATGTACCCACGGCCTATTTTTGGCACACGAAGGCCGCTCACAAAGTCTCGCCCCATTCCGAGTCCGGCTGACGAAATTGGCGAGCCCCTCCCCCCAAGGCTATAGCCCACCCGTTTTTTGGCAATTTTTCCGTTGGACGAACATGGCGCCCCGGCCTTCGGGCGGTTATTTTTGGGTGCGGCTGTGCCCGCGGCCTATTTTTGGCATGCGGAGGCCGCTCGCAATGTCTCGCCCCATTCCGAGTCCGGCTGACGAAGTTGGCCAGCCCCTCCCCCCAAGGCTATAGCCCACCCGTTTTTTGCCCATTTTTCCGCTGGACGAACTTGGCGCCCCGGCCTTCGGGCGGTTATTTTTGGGCACGGCTGTTCCCGCGGCCTATTTTTGGCACGCGGAGGTGGCTCGCAAAGTCTCGCACCATTCCGAGTCCGGCGGACGAAGTTGGCCAGCCCCTCCCCCCAAGGCTATAGCCCACCCGTTTTTTGGCAATTTTTCCGTTGGACGAACATGGCGCCCCGGCCTTCGGGCGGTTATTTTTGGGTGCGGCTGTGCCCGCGGCCTATTTTTGGCACGCGGAGGCCGCTCGCAAAGTCTCGCCCCATTCCGAGTCCGGCGGACGAAGTGGGCCGGCCACTCCCCCCAAGGCATGTTCCACCCGTTTTTTGGCCATTTTTCCGCTGGACAAACTTGGCGCCCCTTCCTTCGGGGGGTTATTTTTGGGCGCGGCTGTGCCCGTGGCCTATTTTTAGCACGCGGAGGCCGCTCGCAAAGTCTCGCCCCATTCCGAGTCCGGCGGACGAAGTGGGCCAGCGCCCCCCCCGCAAGGCTATAGCCCACCCATTTTTTGGCCATTTTTCCGCTGGGGGGTTTGGGCGCGCCGACCTTCGGGCGTTTATTTTTGGGTACGGCTGCGCCCGTGGCCTATTTTTGGCACGCGCAGGCCACTCGCAAAGCCTCGGCCCATTCCGAGTCCGGCGGACGAAGTGGGCCAGCCCCTCCCCCCAAGGCTATAGCCCACTCGTTTTTTGGCCATTTTTCCGCTGGGGGGTTTGGGCGCGCCGGCCTTCGGGCGGTTATTTTTGGGTGCAGCTGTGACCGCGGCCAATTTTTGGTACTCGGAGGCCGCTCGCAAAGTCTCGCCCCATTTCGAGTCCGGCGGACGAAGTGGGCCAGCCCCTCCCCCCAAGGCTATAGCCCACCCGTTTTTTGGCCATTTTTCCGCTGGACGAACTTGGCGCCACAGCCTTCAGGCGTTTATTTTTGGGCGCGGCTGTGCCCGCGGCCAAATTTTGGCACGCGGAGGCCGCTCGCAAAGTCTCGCCCCATTCCGAGTCCGGCGGACGAAGTTGGCCAGCCCCTCCCCGCAAGGCTATAGCCCACCCGTTTTTTGGCCATTTTTCCGCTGGGGGGTTTGGGCGCAACGACCTTCGGCGGCTTATTTTTGGGCCCGGCTGTGCCCGTGGCCTATTTCTGGCACGCGGAGGCTGCTCGCAAAGTCTCGCCCCATTCTGAGTCTGGCGGACGAAGTGGGCCAGCCCCTCCCCCCAAGGCTATAGCCCACCCGTTTTTTGGCCATTTTTCCGCTGGACAAACATGGCGCCCCTGCCTTCGGGCGGTTATTTTTGGGCGCGGCTGTGCCAGCAGCCTATTTTTGGCACGCGGAGGCCGCTCGCAATGTCTCGCCCCATTCCGAGTCCGGCGGACGAAGTTGGCCAGCCCCTCGCCCCAAGGTTATAGCCCACCCGTTTTTTGGCCATTTTTCCGCTGGACGAACTTGGCGCCCCGGCCTTCGGGCGGTTATTTTTGGGCCTGGCTGTGCCCGTGGCCTATTTCTGGCACGCGGAGGCTGCTCGCAAAGTCTCGCCCCATTCTGAGTCTGGCGGACGAAGTGGGCCAGCCACTCCCCCCAAGGCTATAGCCCACCCGTTTTTTGTCCATTTTTCCGCTGGACAAACATGGCGCCCCGGCCTTCGGGCGGTTATTTTTGGACGCGGCTGTGTCCGCGGCGTATTTTTGGCACGCGGAGGCCGCTCGCAAAGTCTCACCCCATTCCGAGTCCGGCGGACGAAGTTGGCCAGCCCCTCCCCGCAAGACTATAGCCAACCCGTTTTTTGGCCATTTTTCCGCTGGGGGGTTTGGGCGCAACGACCTTCGGCGGGTTATTTTTGGGCCCGGCTGTGCCCGTGGCCTATTTCTGGCACGCGGAGGCTACTCGCAAAGTCTCGCCCCATTCTGAGTCTGGCGGACGAAGTGGGCCAGCCCCTCCCCCCAAGGCTATAGCCTACCCGTTTTTTGGCCATTTTTCCGCTGGACAAACATGGCTCCCCGGCTTTCGAGTGGTTATTTTTGGGCGAGGCTGTGCCCGGGGCCTATTATTGGCACAGGAGGTCGCTCGCAAAGTCTCGCGCCATTCCGAGTCCGGCGGACGAAGTTGGCCAGCCCCACCCCCAAGGCTATAGCCCACCCGTTTTTGTGGCCTTTTTCCGCTGGACGAACTTGGCGCACCGGCCTTCGGGCGGTTATTTTTGAGCGCGGCTGTGTCCGCGGCCTATTTTTGGCACGCGGAGGCCGTTCGCAAAGACTCGCCCCATTCCGAGTCCGGCGGACGAAATTGGCCAGCCCCTCCCACCAAGGCTATAGCCCACCCGTTTTTTGGCCATTTTTCCGCTGGACGAACTTGGCGCCCCGGCCTTCGGGCGGTTATTTTTGGGCACGGATGTACCCACGGCCTATTTTTGGCACACGAAGGCCGCTCACAAAGTCTCGCCCCATTCCGAGTCCGGCGGACGAAGTTGGCCAGCCCCTCCCCGCAAGACTATAGCCAACCCGTTTTTTGGCCATTTTTCCGCTGGGGGGTTTGGGCGCAACGACCTTCGGCGGGTTATTTTTGGGCCCGGCTGTGCCCGTGGCCTATTTCTGGCACGCGGAGGCTACTCGCAAAGTCTCACCCCATTCTGAGTCTGGCGGACGAAGTGGGCCAGCCCCTCCCCCCAAGGCTATAGCCTACCCGTTTTTTGGCCATTTTTCCGCTGGACAAACATGGCTCCCCGGCTTTCGAGTGGTTATTTTTGGGCGAGGCTGTGCCCGGGGCCTATTATTGGCACAGGAGGTCGCTCGCAAAGTCTCGCGCCATTCCGAGTCCGGCGGACGAAGTTGGCCAGCCCCACCCCCAAGGCTATAGCCCACCCGTTTTTGTGGCCTTTTTCCGCTGGACGAACTTGGCGCCCCGGCCTTCGGGCGGTTATTTTTGGGCGCGGCTGTGCCCGGGCCCTATTATTGGCACAGGAGGTCACTCGCAAAGTCTCGCGCCATACCGAGTCCGGCGGACGAAGTTGGCCAGCCCCACCCCCCAAGGCTATAGCCCACCCGTTTTTGTGGCCTTTTTCCGCTGGACGAACTTGGCGGCCCGGCCTTCGTGCGGTTATTTTTGCGCGCGGCAGTGCCAGGTGCCTAGTTTTGGCACACGGAGGCCGCTCGCAAAGTCTCGCGCCATTCCGAGTCCGGTGGACGAAGTTGGCCAGCCCCACCCCCCAAGGCTATAGCCCACCCGTTTTTGTGGCCTTTTTCCGCTGGACGAACTGGGCGCCCCGGCTTTCGAGTGGTTATTTTTGGGCGAGGCTGTGCCCGGGGCCTATTAGTGGCACAGGAGGTCGCTCGCAAAGTCTCGCGCCATTCCGAGTCCGGCAGAGGAAGTTGGCCAGCCCCACCCCCCAAGGCTATAGCCCACCCGTTTTTGTGGCCTTTTTCCGCGGGACGAACTTGGCTCCCCGGCCTTCGGGCGGTTATTTTTGGGCGCGGCTGTGCCCGGGGCCTATTATTGGCACAGGAGGTCGCTCGCAAAGTCTCGCGCCATTCCGAGTCCGGCAGACGAAGTTGGCCAGCCCCACCCCCCAAGGCTATAGCCCACCCGTTTTTGTGGCCTTTTTCCGCTGGACGAACTTGGCGGCCCGGCCTTCGTGCGGTTATTTTTGCGTGCGGCAGTGCCCGGTGCCTAGTTTTGGCACACGGAGGCCGCTCGCAAAGTCTCGCGCCATTCCGAGTCCGGCGGACGAAGTTGGCCAGCCCCACCCCCAAAGGCTATAGCCCACCCGTTTTTGTGGCCTTTTTCCGCTGGACGAACTTGGCGCCCCAGCCTTCGGGCGGTTGTTTTTGGGCGCGGCTGTGCCCGGGGCCTATTTTTAGCACACGGAGGCCGCTCCCAAAGTCTCGCGCCATTCCGAGTCCGGCGGACGAATTGGGCCAGCCCCACCCCCCAAGGCTATAGCCCACCCGTTTTTGTGGCCTTTTTCCGCTGGACGAACTTGGCGCCCCGGCCTTCGGGCCTTTATTTTTGGGCACGGCTGTGCCCGCGACCTATTTTTGGCATACGGAGGCCGCTCGCAAAGTCTCGCGCCATTTTGAGTCCGGCGAACGAAGTTGGCCAGCCCCACCCACCAAGGCTATAGCCCACCCGTTTTTGTGGCCTTTTTCCGCTGGACGAACTTGGCGCCCCGGCCTTCGGGCGGTTATTTTTGGGCACGGCTGTGCCCAGTGCCTATTTTTGGCACACGGAGGCCGCTCGCAAAGTCTCGCGCCATTCCGAGTCCGGCGGACGAAGTCGGCCAGCCCCACCCCCCAAGGCTATAGCCCACCCGTTTTTGTGGCCTTTTTCCGCTGGACGAACTTGGCGCCCCGGCCTTCGGGCGGTTATTTTTGGGCGCGGCTGTGCCCGGTGCCTATTTTTGGCACACGGAGGCCGCTCGCAAAGTCTCGCGCCATTCCGAGTCCGGCGGACGAAGTTGGCCAGCCCCACCCCCCAAGGCTATAGCCCACCCGTTTTTGTGGCCTTTTTCCGCTGGACGAACTTGGCGCCCCGGCCGTCGGGCCGTTATTTTTGGGCGCGGCTGTGCCCAGGGCCTAGTTTTGGCACACGGAGGCCGCTCGCAAAGTCTCGCGCCATTCCGAGTCCGGCGGACGAAGTTGGCCAGCCCCACCCCCCAAGGCTATAGCCCACCCGTTTTTGTGGCGTTTTTCCGCTGGACGAACTTGGCGCCCCGGCCTTCGGGCAGTTATTTTTGGGCGCGGCTATCCCGGGGCCTATTATTGGCACAGGATGACGCTCGAAAAGTCTCGCGGCATTCCGAGTTCGGCGGACGAAGTCGGCCTGCCCCACCCCCCAAGGCTATAGCCCACCCGTTTTTGTGGCCTTTTTCCGCTGGACGAACTTGGCGCCCCGGCCTTTGGGCGGTTATTTTTGGGCGCGGCTGTGCCCGGTGCCTATTTTTGGCACACGGAGGCCGCTCGCAAAGTCTCGCGCCATTCCGAGTCCGGCGGACGAAGTTGGCCAGCCCCACCCCCCAAGGCTATAGCCCACCCGTTTTTGTGGCCTTTTTCCGCTGGACGAACTGGGCGCCCCGGCTTTCGAGTGGTTATTTTTGGGCGAGGCTGTGCCCGGGGCCTATTAGTGGCACAGGAGGTCACTCGCAAAGTCTCGCGCCATTCCGAGTCCGGCGGACGAAGTTGGCCAGCCCCACCCCCAAGGCTATAGCCCACCCGTTTTTGTGGCCTTTTTCCGCTGGACGAACTTGGCGCCCCGGCCTTCGGGCGGTTATTTTTGGGCGCGGCTGTGTCCGGGGCCTATTATTGGCACAGGAGGTCGCTCGCAAAGTCTCGCGCCATACCGAGTCCGGCGGACGAAGTTGGCCTGCCCCACCCCCCAAGGCTATAGCCCACCCGTTTTTGTGGCCTTTTTCCGCTGGACGAACTTGGCGCCCCGGCCTTCGGGCCTTTATTTTTGGGCACGGCTGTGCCCGCGACCTATTTTTGGCATACGGAGGCCGCTCGCAAAGTCTCGCGCCATTTTGAGTCCGGCGTACGAAGTTGGCCAGCCCCACCCACCAAGGCTATAGCCCACCCGTTTTTGTGGCCTTTTTCCGCTGGACGAACTTGGCGCCCCGGCCTTCGGGCGGTTATTTTTGGGCACGGCTGTGCCCAGTGCCTAGTTTTGGCACACGGAGGCCGCTCGCAAAGTCTCGCGCCATTCCGAGTCCGGCGGACGAAGTCGGCCAGCCCCACCCCCCAAGGCTATAGCCCACCCGTTTTTGTGGCCTTTTTCCGCTGGACGAACTTGGCGCCCCGGCCTTTGGGCGGTTATTTTTGGGCGCGGCTGTGCCCGGTGCCTATTTTTGGCACACGGAGGCCGCTCGCAAAGTCTCGCGCCATTCCGAGTCCGGCGGACGAAGTTGGCCAGCCCCACCCCCCAAGGCTATAGCCCACCCGTTTTTGTGGCCTTTTTCCGCTGGACGAACTTGGCGCCCCGGCCGTCGGGCCGTTATTTTTGGGCGCGGCTGTGCCCAGGGCCTAGTTTTGGCACACGGAGGCCGCTCGCAAAGTCTCGCGCCATTCCGAGTCCGGCGGACGAAGTTGGCCAGCCCCACCCCCCAAGGCTATAGCCCACCCGTTTTTGTGGCCTTTTTCCGCTGGACGAACTTGGCGCCCCGGCCTTCGGGCAGTTATTTTTGGGCGCGGCTATCCCGGGGCCTATTATTGGCACAGGATGACGCTCGCAAAGTCTCGCGGCATTCCGAGTTCGGCGGACGAAGTCGGCCTGCCCCACCCCCCAAGGCTATAGCCCACCCGTTTTTGTGGCCTTTTTCCGATGGACGAACTTGGCGCCCCGGCCTTCGGGCGGTTATTTTTGGGCGCGGCTGTGCCCGGTGCCTATTTTTGGCGCACGGAGGCCGCTCGCAAAGTCTCGCGCCATTCCGAGTCCGGCGGACGAAGTTGGCCAGCCCCACCCCCCAAGGCTATAGCCCACCCGTTTTTGGGGCCTTTTTCCGCTGGACGAACTTGGCGCCCCGGCCGTCGGGCCGTTATTTTTGGGCGCGGCTGTGCCCAGGGCCTAGTTTTGGCACACGGAGGCCGCTCGCAAAGTCTCGCGCCATTCCGAGTCCGGCGGACGAAGTTGGCCAGCCCCACCCCCCAAGGCTATAGCCCACCCGTTTTTGTGGCCTTTTTCCGCTGGACGAACTTGGCGCCCCGGCCTTCGGGCCTTTATTTTTGGGCACGGCTGTGCCCGCGACCTATTTTTGGCATACGGAGGCCGCTCGCAAAGTCTCGCGCCATTTTGAGTCCGCGCGACAAAGTCTCGCGCCATTTTGAGTCCGAGGCGTCAAGTTGGCCAGCCCCACCCCCCAAGGCTATAGCCCACCCGTTTTTGTGGCCTTTTTCCGCTGGACGAACTTGGCGCCCCGGCCTTCGGGCGGTTATTTTTGGGCACGGCTGTGCCCAGTGCCTAGTTTTGGCACACGGAGGCCGCTCGCAAAGTCTCGCGCCATTCCGAGTCCGGCGGACGAAGTCGGCCAGCCCCACCCCCCAAGGCTATAGCCCACCCGTTTTTGTGGCCTTTTTCCGCTGGACGAACTTGGCGCCCCGGCCTTTGGGCGGTTATTTTTGGGCGCGGCTGTGCCCGGTGCCTATTTTTGGCACACGGAGGCCGCTCGCAAAGTCTCGCGCCATTCCGAGTCCGGCGGACGAAGTTGGCCAGCCCCACCCCCCAAGGCTATAGCCCACCCGTTTTTGTGGCCTTTTTCCGCTGGACGAACTTGGCGCCCCGGCCGTCGGGCCGTTATTTTTGGGCGCGGCTGTGCCCAGGGCCTAGTTTTGGCACACGGAGGCCGCTCGCAAAGTCTCGCGCCATTCCGAGTCCGGCGGACGAAGTTGGCCAGCCCCACCCCCCAAGGCTATAGCCCACCCGTTTTTGTGGCCTTTTTCCGCTGGACGAACTTGGCGCCCCGGCCTTCGGGCAGTTATTTTTGGGCGCGGCTATCCCGGGGCCTATTATTGGCACAGGATGACGCTCGCAAAGTCTCGCGGCATTCCGAGTTCGGCGGACGAAGTCGGCCTGCCCCACCCCCCAAGGCTATAGCCCACCCGTTTTTGTGGCCTTTTTCCGATGGACGAACTTGGCGCCCCGGCCTTCGGGCTGTTATTTTTGGGCGCGGCTGTGCCCGGTGCCTATTTTTGGCGCACGGAGGCCGCTCGCAAAGTCTCACGCCATTCCGAGTCCGGCGGACGAAGTTGGCCAGCCCCACCCCCCAAGGCTATAGCCCACCCGTTTTTGTGGCCTTTTTCCGCTGGACGAACTTGGCGCCCCGGCCTTCGGGCGGTTATTTTTGGGCGCGGCTGTGCCCGTGCCCTATTTTTGGCACACGGAGGCCTCTCGCAAAGTCTCGCGCCATTCCGAGACCGGCGGACGAAGTTGGCCAGCCCCACCCCCCAAGGCTATAGCCCACCCGTTTTTGTGGCCTTTTTCCGCTGGACGAACTTGGCGCCCCGGCCGTCGGGCCGTTATTTTTGGGCGCGGCTGTGCCCGGGCCTATTTTTGGCACACGAAGGCCGCTCGCAAAGTCTCGCGGCATTCCGAGTTCGGCGGACGAAGTCGGCCTGCCCCACCCCCCAAGGCTATAGCCCACCCGTTTTTGTGGCCTTTTTCCGCTGGACAAACTTGGCGCCCCGGCCTTCGGGTGGTTATTTTTGGGTACGGCTGTGTCCAGGGCCTATTTTTGGCACACGAAGGCCGCTCGCAAAGTCTCGCGGCATTCCGAGTTCGGCGGACGAAGTCGGCCTGCCCCACCCCCCAAGGCTATAGCCCACCCGTTTTTGTGGCCTTTTTCCGATGGACGAACTTGGCGCCCCGGCCTTCGGGCGGTTATTTTTGGGCGCGGCTGTGCCCGGTGCCTATTTTTGGCACACGGAGGCCGCTCGCAAAGTCTCGCACCATTCCGAGTCCGGCGGACGAAGTTGGCCAGCCCCACCCCCCAAGGTTATAGCCCACCCGTTTTTGTGGCCTTTTTCCGCTGGACGAACTTGGCGCCCCGGCCTTCGGGTGGTTATTTTTGGGCGCGGCTGTGTCCAGGGCCTATTTTTGGCACATGAAGGCCGCTCGCAAAGTCTCGCGCCATTCCGAGTTCGGCGGACGAAGTCGGCCTGCCCCACCCCCCAAGGCTATAGCCCACCCGTTTTTGTGGCCTTTTTCCGATGGACGAACTTGGCGCCCCGGCCTTCGGGCGGTTATTTTTGGGCGCGGCTGTGCCCGGTGCCTATTTTTGGCACACGGAGGTGCCTCGTAAAGTCTTGCGCCATTCCGAGTCCGGCGGAGGAAGTTGGCCAGCCCCACCCCCCAAGGCTATAGCCCACCCGTTTTTGTGGCCTTTTTCCGCTGGACGAACTTGACGCCGCCGCCTTCGGGCGGGTATTTTTGGGCGCTGCTGTGCACGCGGCTTATGTTCGGCCCACGGAAGCTCCTCGCAAAGTATCTCGCCATTCCGAGTCCGGCGGACGAAGTTTTCCGGCCCCACTCCCCAAGGCTATAGCCCACCCGTTTTTGTGGCCTTTTTCCGCTGGACGAAGTTGGCGCCGCGGCCTTCGGGCGGGTATTTTAGGGCGCGGCTGTGCCCGAGGCCTAATTTTGGCACACGGAGGCACCTCGCAAAGTCTCGCGCCATTCCGAGTCCGGCGGACTAAGTTTGCCAGCCCCACCCCCCAAAGCTATAGCCCACCTGTTTTTGTGGCCTTTTTCCGCTGGACGAACATGGCGCCCCGGCCTTCGGGCGGTTATTTTTGGGCCCGGCTTTGGCCGGGGCCTATTTTTGGCACACTGAGGCTGCTCGCAAAGTCTCACGCCATTCCGAGTCCGGCGGACGAAGTTGGCGAGCCCCACCCCCCAACGCTATAGCCCACCCGTTTTTGTGGCCTTTTTCCGCTGGACGAACTTGGCGCCCCGGCCTTCGGGCGGTTATTTTTGGGCACGGCTGTGTCCGGGTCCTATTTTTGGCGCTCGGAGGCCGCTCGCATAGTCTCGCGCCATTCCGAGTCCGGCGGACGAAGTTGGCCAGCCCCACCCCCCAAGGCTATAGCCCACCCGTTTTTGTGGCCTTTTTCCGCTGGACGAACTTGGCGCCCCGGCCTTCGGGCGGTTATTTTTGTGCGCGGCTGTGTCCGGGTCCTATTTTTGGCGCTCGGAGGCCGCTCGTATAGTCTCGCGCCATTCCGAGTCCGGCGGACGAAGTTGGCCAGCCCCAACCCCCAAGGCTATAGCCCACCCGTTTTTGTGGCATTTTTCCGCTGGACGAACTTGGCGCCCCGGCCTTCGGGCGGTTATTTTTGGGTGCGGCTGTGTCCGGGGCCTATTTTTGGCACACGGAGGCCGCTCGCAAAGTCTCGCGCCATTCCGAGTTCGGCGGACGAAGTGGGCCAGCCCCACCCCCCGAGGCTATAGCCCACCCGTTTTTGTGGCCTTTTTCCGCTGGACGAACTTGGCGCCCCGGCCTTCAGGCGGTTATTTTTGGGCAAGGCTGTGCCCGGGTCCTATTTTTGGCAAACGGAGGCCGCTCGTAAAGTCTCGCGCCATTCCGAGTCCGGCGGACGAAGTGGGCCAGCCCCACCCCCCGAGGCTATAGCCCACCCGTTTTTGTGGCCTTTTTCCGCTGGACGAACATGGCGCCCCGGCCTTCGGGCGGTTATTTTTGGGTGCGCCTGTGCCCGGGGCCTATTTTTGGCAAACGGAGGCCGCTCGTAAAGTCTCGCGCCATTCCGAGTCCGGCGGACGAAGTTGGCCCGCCCCACCCCCCAATGCTATAGCCCACCCGTTTTTGTGGCCTTTTTCCGCTGGACGAACTTGGCGCCCCGGCCTTCGGGCGGTTATTTTTGGGCGCGGCTGTGCCCGGGGCCTATTTTTGGCAAACGGAGGCCACTCGTAAAGTCTCGCGCCATTCCGAGTCCGGCGGACGAAGTTGGCCAGTCCTACCCCCCAAGGCTATAGCCCACCCGTTTTTGTGGCCTTTTTCCGGTGGACGAATTTGGCGCCCCGGCGTTCGGGAGGTTTTTTTTTGACGCGGCTGTGCCCGGGGCTAGTTTTTGGCACACGGAGGCCGCTCGCAAAGTCTCGCGCCATTCTGAGTCCGGCGGACGAAGTGGGCCAGCCCAACCCCCCAAAGCTATAGCCCACCAGTTTTTGTGGCCTTTTTCCGCTGGACGAACTTGGCGCCACGGCCTTCGGGTGGTTATTTTTGGGGGCGACTGTGCCCGGGGCCTATTTTTGGCACACGGAGGCCGCTCGCAAAGTCTCGCGCCATTCCGAGTCCGGCGGACGAAGTTGGCCAGCCCCACCCCCCAAGGCTATAGCCCACCCGTTTTTGTGGCCTTTTTCCGCTGGACGAACTTGGCGCCCCGGCCTTCGGGCGGTTATTTTTGGGCGAGGCTGTGCCTGGGGCCTATTTTTGGCACACGGAGGCCACTAGCAAAGTCTCGCGCCATTCCGAGTGCGGCGGACGAAGTTGGCCAGCCCCACCCCCCAAGGCTATAGCCCACCCGTTTTTGTGGCCTTTTTCCGCTCGACGAACTTGGCGCCCCGGCCTTCGGGCGGTTATTTTTGGGCGCGGCTGTGACCGGGGCCTATTTTTGGCACACGGAGGCTGGACGCAAAGTCTCGCGCCATTCCGAGTCCGGCGGACGAATTGGGCCAGCCCCACCCCCCACGGCTATAGCCCACCCGTTTTTGTGGCCTTTTTCCGCTGGACGAACTTGGCGCCCCGGCCTTCGGGCGGTTATTTTGGGCGCGGCTGTGCCCGGGGCCTATTTTTGGCACACGGAGGCCGCTCGCAAAGTCTCGCGCCATTCCGAGTCCGGCGGACGAAGTGGGCCAGCCCCACCCCCCAAGGCTATAGCCCACCCGTTTTGTGGCCTTTTTCCGCTGGACGAACTTGGCGCCCCGGCCTTCGGGCGGTTATTTTTGGGCGCGGCTGTGCCCGGGGCCTATTTTTGGCACACGGAGGCCGCTCGTAAAGTCTCGCGCCATTCCGAGTCCGGCGGACGAAGTGGGCCAGCCCCACCCCCCAAGGCTATAGCCCACCCGTTTTTGTGGCCTTTTTCCGCTGGACGAACTTGGCGCCCCGGCCTTCGGGTGGTTATTTTTGGGCGCGGCTGTGCCCGGGGCCTATTTTTGGCACACGGAGGCCGCTCGCAAAGTCTCGCGCCATTCCGAGTCCGGCGGACGAAGTTGGCCAGCCCCACCCCCCAAGGCTATAGCCCACCCGTTTTTGTGGCCTTTTTCCGCTGGACGAACTTGGCGCCCCGGCCTTCGGGCGGTTATTTTTGGGCGCGGCTGTGTCCGGGTCCTATTTTTGGCACACGGAGGCCGCTCGCAAAGTCTCGCGCCATTCCGAGTCCGGCGGACGAAGTTGGCCAGCCCCACCCCCCAAGGCTATAGCCCACCCGTTTTTGTGGCCTTTTTCCGCTGGACGAACTTGGCGCCCCGGCCTTCGGGCGGTTATTTTTGGGCGCGGCTGTGCCCGGGTCCTATTTTTGGCACACGGAGGCCGCTCGCAAAGTCTCGCGCCATTCCGAGTCCGGCGGACGAAGTTGGCCAGCCCCACCCCCCAAGGCTATAGCCCACCCGTTTTTGTGGCCTTTTTCCGCTGGACGAACTTGGCGCCCCGGCCTTCGGGCGGTTATTTTTGGGCGCGGCTGTGCCCGGGGCCTATTTTTGGCACACGGAGGCCGCTCGCAAAGTCTCGCGCCATTCCGAGTCGGGCGGACGAAGTTGGCCAGCCCCACCCCCCAAGGCTATAGCCCACCCGTTTTTGTGGCCTTTTTCCGCTGGACGAACTTGGCGCCCCGGCCTTCGGGCGGTTATTTTTGGGCGCGGCTGTGCCCGGGGCCTATTTTTTTATTGCACGGAGGCCGCTCGCAAAGTCTCGCGCCATTCCGAGTCCGGCGGACGAAGTTGGCCAGCCCCACCCCCCAAGGCTATAGCCCACCCGTTTTTGTGGCCTTTTTCCGCTGGACGAACTTGGCGCCCCGGCCTTCGGGCGGTTATTTTTGGGCTCGGCTGTGCCCTGGGCCTATTTTTGGCACACGGAGGCCGCTCGCAAAGTCTCGCGCCATTCCGAGTCCGGCGGACGAAGTTGGCCAGCCCCACCCCCCAAGGCTATAGCCCACCCGTTTTTGTGGCCTTTTTCCACTGGACGAACTTGGCGCCCCGGCCTTCGGGCGGTTATTTTTGGGCGCGGCTGTGCCCGGGGCCTATTTTTGGTACACGGAGGCCGCTCGCAAAGTCTCGCGCCATTCCGAGCCGGGCGGACGAAGTTGGCCAGCCCCACCCCCCAAGGCTATAGCCCACCCGTTTTTGTGGCCTTTTTCCGCTGGACGAACTTGGCGCACCGGCCTTCGGGCGGTTATTCTTGGGCGCGGCTGTGACCGGGGCCTATTTTTGGCACACGGAGGCCGCTCGCAAAGTCTCGCGCCATTCCGAGTCCGGCGGACGAAGTTGGCCAGCCCCACCCCCCAAGGCTATAGCCCACCCGTTTTTGTGGCCTTTTTCCGCTGGACGAACTTGGCGCTGCGGCCTTCGGGCGGTTATTTTTGGCGCGGCTGTGCCGCGTCCTATTTTTGGCACACGGAGGCTGCTCGCAAAGTCTCGCGCCATTCCGAGTCCGGCGGACGAAGTCGGCCAGCCCCACCCCCAAGGCTATGGCCCACCCGTTTTTGTGGCCTTTTTCCGCTGGACGAACTTGGCGCCCCGGCGTTCGGGCGGTTATTCTTGGGCGCGGCTGTGTGGCCGGGCCTATTTTTGGCACACGGAGGCGCCTCGCAAAGTCTCGCGCCATTCCGAGTCCGGCGGACGAAGTTGGCCAGCCCCACCCCCCAAGGCTATATCCCACCCGTGTTTTTGGCCTTTTTTGCTGGCCTTGGCACCCGACCTGGACGCGAACTTGGCGCCGCGGCCTATTTTTCACGGAGGCTACTTCGCAAAGTCTCGCGCCATTCCGAGTCCGCGGGACAAAGATGGCCAGCCCCACCCCTCTAGGCTAAAACCCACCGTTTTTGTGTCCTTTTTCCGCGGACGACCCGAACTTGGCGCCACGCTGTGCCCGCGGCCTATTTTTGGCACACGGAGGCCGGACGTAAAGTCTAGCGCCATTCCGAGTCCGGCGGACGAATTGGGCCAGCCCCACTCCCCACGGCTATAGCCCACCCGTTTTTGTGGCCTTTCTCCGCAGGACGAACTTGGCGCCCTAGCCTTCGGGCGGTTATTTTTGGGCTCGGCTGTGCCCGGGGCTTATTTTTGGCAAACGGAAGCCGCTCGCACAGACTCGCGCCATTCCGAGTCCGGCGGACGAAGTTGGGCAGCCCCACACCCCAAGGCTATAGCCCACCCGTTTTCGTGGCCTTTTTCCACTGGACGAACTTGGCGCCCCGGCCTTCGGGCGGTTATTTTTTGGCGCGGCTGTGTCTGGGGCCTATTTTTGGTACACGGAGGCCGCTCGCAAAGTCTCGCGCCATTCCGAGTCCGGCGGACGAAGTTGGCCAGCCCCAGGCTATAGCCAACCCGTTTTTGTGGCCTTTTTCAGCTGGACGAACTTGCGCCCCGGCCTTCGGGAGGTTATTTTTGGGCTCGGCTGTGCCCGGGGAGTATTTTTGGCACACGGAGGCCGTTCGCAAAGTCTCGCGCCATTCCGAGTCCGGCGGACGAAGTTGGCCAGCCCCACCCCCCAAGGCTATAGCCCACCCGTTTTTGTTGCCTTTTTCCGCAGGACGAACTTGGCGCCCTAGCCTTCGGGCGGTTATTTTTGGGCGCGGCTGTGACCGGGGCCTATTTTTGGCACACGGAGGCCGGACGCAAAGTCTCGCGCCATTCCGAGTCCGGCGGACGAATTGGTCCAGCCCCACCCCCCACGGCTATAGCCCACCCGTTTTTGTGGCCTTTTTCCGCAGGACGAACTTGGCGCCCTAGCCTTCGGGCGGTTATTTTTGGGTGCGGCTGTGTCCGGGGCCTATTTCTGGCACACGGAGGCCGGACGCAAAGTCTCGCGCCATTCCGAGTCCGGCGGACGAATTGGGCCAGCCCCACCCCCCACGGCTATAGCCCACCCGTTTTTGTGGCCTTTTTCCGCATGACGAACTTGGCGCCCTAGCCTTCGGGCGGTTATTTTTGGGCGCGGCTGTGCCCGCGGCCTATTTTTGGCACACGGAGGCCGGACGTAAAGTCTAGCGCCATTCCGAGTCCGGCGGACGAATTGGGCCAGCCCCACTCCCCACGGCTATAGCCCACCCGTTTTTGTGGCCTTTCTCCGCAGGACGAACTTGGCGCCCTAGCCTTCGGGCGGTTATTTTTGGGCTCGGCTGTGCCCGGGGCTTATTTTTGGCACACGGAGGCCGCTCGCACAGACTCGCGCCATTCCGAGTCCGGCGGACGAAGTTGGCCAGCCCCACACCCCAAGGCTATAGCCCACCCGTTTTCGTGGCCTTTTTCCGCTGGACGAACTTGGTGCCCCAGCCTTCGGGCGGTTATTTTTTGGCGCGGCTGTGTCTGGGGCCTATTTTTGGTACACGGAGGCCGCTTGCAAAGTCTCGCGCCATTCCGAGTCCGGCGGACGAAGTTGGCCAGCCCCAGGCTATAGCCAACCCGTTTTTGTGGCCTTTTTCAGCTGGACGAACTTGCGCCCCGGCCTTCGGGAGGTTATTTTTGGGCTCGGCTGTGCCCGGGGAGTATTTTTGGCACACGGAGGCCGTTCGCAAAGTCTCGCGCCATTCCGAGTCCGGCGGACGAAGTTGGCCAGCCCCACCCCCCAAGGCTATAGCCCACCCGTTTTTGTGGCCTTTTTCCGCTCGACGAACTTGGCGCCCCGGCCTTCGGGCGGTTATTTTTGGGCGAGGCTGTGCCTGGGGCCTATTTTTGGCACACGGAGGCCGCTAGCAAAGTCTCGCGCCATTCCGAGTGCGGCGGACGAAGTTGGCCAGCCCCACCCCCCAAGGCTATAGCCCACCCGTTTTTGTGGCCTTTTTCCGCAGGACGAACTTGGCGCCCTAGCCTTCGGGCGGTTATTTTTTGGCGCGGCTGTGACCGGGGCCTATTTTTGGCACACGGAGGCTGGACGCAAAGTCTCGCGCCATTCCGAGTCCGGCGGACGAATTGGGCCAGCCCCACCCCCCACGGCTATAGCCCACCCGTTTTTGTGGCCTTTTTCCGCACGACGAACTTGGCGCCCTAGCCTTCGGGCGGTTATTTTTGGGCGCGGCTGTGACCGGGGCCTATTTTTGGCACACGGAGGACGGACGCAAAGTCTCGCGCCATTCCGAGTCCGGCGGACGAATTGGGCCAGCCCCACCCCCCACGGCTATAGCCCACCCGTTTTTGTGGCCTTTTTCCGCAGGAGGAACTTGGCGCCCTAGCCTTCGGGCGGTTATTTTTGGGCGCGGCTGTGACCGGGGCCTATTTTTGGCACACGGAGGCCGGACGTAAAGTCTCGCGCCATTCCGAATCCGGCGGACGAATTGGGCCAGCCCCACTCCCCATGGCTATAGCCCACCCGTTTTTGTGGCCTTTCTCCGCAGGACGAACTTGGCGCCCTAGCCTTCGGGCGGTTATTTTTGGGCTCGGCTGTGCCCGGGGCTTATTTTTGGCACACGGAGGCCGCTCGCACAGACTCGCGCCATTCCGAGTCCGGCGGACGAAGTTGGCCAGCCCCACCCCCCAAGGCTATAGCCCACCCGTTTTCGTGGCCTTTTTCCGTTCGACGAACTTGGCGCCCTGGCCTTCGGGCGGTTATTTTTGGGCGCGGCTGTGTCCGGGTCCTATTTTTGGCACACGGAGGCCGCTCGCAAAGTCTCGCGCCATTCCGAGTCCGGCGGACGAAGTTGGCCACCCCCAGGCTATAGCCAACCCGTTTTTGTGGCCTTTTTCAGCTGGACGAACCCACCTTCGGGAGGTTATTTTGGGATCACAGTGCTGGGAGTATTTTTGGCACACGGAGGCCGTTCGCAAAGTCTCGCGCCATTCCGAGTCTGGCGGACGAAGTTGGCCAGCCCCACCCCCCAAGGCTATAGCCCACCCGTTTTTGTGGCCTTTTTCCGCTCGACGAACTTGGCGCCCCGGCCTTCGGGCGGTTATTTTTGGGCGAGGCTGTGCCTGGGGCCTATTTTTGGCACACGGAGGCCGCTAGCAAAGTCTCGCGCCATTCCGAGTGCGGCGGACGAAGTTGGCCAGCCCCACCCCCCAAGGCTATAGCCCACCCGTTTTTGTGGCCTTTTTCCGCCGGACGAACTTGGCGCCCTAGCCTTCGGGCGGTTATTTTTTGGCGCGGCTGTGACCGGGGCCTATTTTTGGCACACAGAGGCTGGACGCAAAGTCTCGCGCCATTCCGAGTCCGGCGGACGAATTGGGCCAGCCCCACCCCCCACGGCTATAGCCCACCCGTTTTTGTGGCCTTTTTCCGCCGGACGAACTTGGCGCCCTAGCCTTCGGGGGGTTAATTTTGGGTGCGGATGTGCCCGCGGCCTACTTTTGGCACACAGAGGCTGGACGCAATGTCTCGCGCCATTCCGAGTCCGGCGGACGAATTGGGCCAGCCCCACCCCCCACGGCTATAGCCCACCCGTTTTTGTGGCCTTTTTCCGCTCGACGAACTTGGCGCCCCGGCCTTCGGGCAGTTATTTTTGGGCGAGGCTGTGCCTGGGGCCTATTTTTGGCACACGGAGGCCGCTAGCAAAGTCTCGCGCCATTCCGAGTGCGGCGGACGAAGTTGGCCAGCCCCACCCCCCAAGGCTATAGCCCACCCGTTTTTGTGGCCTTTTTCCGCTCGACGAACTTGGCGCCCCGGCCTTCGGGCAGTTATTTTTGGGCGAGGCTGTGCCTGGGGCCTATTTTTGGCACACGGAGGCCGCTAGCAAAGTCTCGCGCCATTCCGAGTGCGGCGGACGAAGTTGGCCAGCCCCACCCCCCAAGGCTATAGCCCACCCGTTTTTGTGGCCTTTTTCCGCCGGACGAACTTGGCGCCCTAGCCTTCGGGCGGTTATTTTTTGGCGCGGCTGTGACCGGGGCCTATTTTTGGCACACAGAGGCTGGACGCAAAGTCTCGCGCCATTCCGAGTCCGGCGGACGAATTGGGCCAGCCCCACCCCCCACGGCTATAGCCCACCCGTTTTTGTGGCCTTTTTCCGCACGACGAACTTGGCGCCCTAGCCTTCGGGCGGTTATTTTTGGGTGCGGCTGTGACCGGGGCCTATTTTTGGTACACGGAGGATGGACGCAAAGTCTCGCGCCATTCCGAGTCCGGCGGACGAATTGGGCCAGCCCCACCCCCCACGGCTATAGCCCACCCGTTTTTGTGGCCTTTTTCCGCAGGATGAACTTGGCGCCCTAGCCTTCGGGCGGTTATTTTTGGGCGCGGCTGTGACCGGGGCCTATTTTTGGCACACGGAGGCCGGACGTAAAGTCTCGCGCCATTCCGAGTCCGGCGGACGAATTGGGCCAGCCCCACTCCCCACGGCTATAGCCCACCCGTTTTTGTGGCCGTTCTCCGCAAGATGAACTTGGCGCCCTAGCCTTCGGGCGGTTATTTTTGGGCTCGGCTGTGCCCGGGGCTTATTTTTGGCACACGGAGGCCGCTCGCACAGACTCGCGCCATTCCGAGTCCGGCGGACGAAGTTGGCCAGCCCCACCCCCCAAGGCTATAGCCCACCCGTTTTCGTGGCCTTTTTCCGTTGGACGAACTTGGCGCCCTGGCCTTCGGGCGGTTATTTTTGGGCGCGGCTGTGTCCGGGTCCTATTTTTGGCACACGGAGGCCGCTCGCAAAGTCTCGCGCCATTCCGAGTCCGGCGGACGAAGTTGGCCACCCCCAGGCTATAGCCAACCCGTTTTTGTGGCCTTTTTCCGCTGGACGAACTTGCGCCCCGGCCTTCGGGCGGTTATTTTTGGCACTCGGAGGCCACTCGCAAAGTCTCATCCCATTCCGAGGCCGGCGGACGAAGTTGGCCAGCCCCTCCCCCCAAGGCTATAGCCCACCCGTTTTTTAGCCATTTTTCCACTGGATGAACTTGCCGCCCCGGCCTTCGGGTGGTTATTTTTGGGCGCGGCTGTGTCCGCGGCCTATTTTTGGCATGTGGAAGCCGCTTGAAAAGTCTCGCCCCATTCTGAGTCTGGCGGACGAAGTAGGCCAGCCCCTCCCCCCAACGCTATAGCCAACCCCTTTTTTGGCCATATTTCCGCTGGACGAACTTGGCGCCCCGGACTTCGGGCGGTTATTTTTGGGTGTGACTGTGCTCACGGCCTATTTTTAGCACGCGGAGGCCGCTCGCAAAGTCTCGCCCCATTCCGAGTCCTGCGGACGAAGTCGGCCAGCCCCTCCCCCCAAGGCTATAGCCCACCCGTTTTTTGGCCATTTTTCCGCTGGACGAACTTGGCGCCCCGGCTTTCGGGCGGTTATTTTTGGGTACGGCTGTGCCCACGGCCTATTTTTGGCACACGGAGGCTGCTCGCAAAGTCTCGCCCCATTGCGAGTCCGGCGGACGAAGTTGGCCAGCCCCACCCACCAAGGCTATAGCCCACCCGTTTTTGTGGCCTTTTTCCGCTGGACGAACATGGCGCCCCTGCATTCGGATGGTTAATTTTGGGCGCGGCTGTGGCCGGGGCTTATTTTTGGCACACGGAGGCCGCTCGCAAAGTCTCGCGCCATTCCAAGTCCGGCGGACGAAGTTGGCCAGCCCCACCCACCAAGGCTATAGCCCATCCGTTTTTGTGGCCTTTTTCCGCTGGACGAACTTGGCGCCCCGGCCTTCGGGCGGTTATTTTTGGGCGCGGATGTGCCCGCGGTCTATTTTCGGCACGCGGAGGCCCCTCGCAAAGTCTCGCGCCATTCCGAGTCCGGCTAACGAAGTTGGCGCGCCCCACCCCCCAAGGCCATAGCCCACTCATTTTTGTGGCCTTTTTCCGCTGGACGAACTTGGCGCCCCGGTTTCGGGCGGTTATTTTTGCGCGCGGCTGTGCCCGCGGCCTATTTTTGGCACACGGAGGCCCCTCGCAAAGTCTCGTGCCATTCCGAGTCCGGCGGACGAAGTTGGCCAGCCCCACCCCCCAAGGCTGTAGCCCACCCGTTTTTGTGGCCTTTTTCCGCTGGACGAACTTGGCGCCCCGGCCTTCGGGCGGTTATTTTCGGGCGCGGATGTGCCCGCGGTCTATTTTCGGCACGCGGAGGCCCCTCGCAAAGTCACGCGCCATTCCGAGTCTGGCGGACGAAGTGGGCCAGCCCCAACCCCCAAGGCTATAGCCCACCCGTTTTTGTGCCTTTTTCCGCTGGACGAACTTGCCGCCCCGGCCTTCGGGCTGTTATTTTTACGCGCGGCTGTGGCCGCGGCCTATTTTTGGCACACGGAGGCCCCTCGCAAAGTCTCGTGCCATTCCGTGTCCGGCGGACGAAGTTGGCCAGCCCCACCCCCCAAGGCTGTAACCCACCCATTTTTGTGGCCTTTTTCCGCTGGACGAACTTGGCGCCCCGGCCTTCGGGCGGTTATTTTTGGGCGCGGATGTGCCCACGGTCTATTTTCGGCACGCGGAGGCCCCTCGCAAAGTCACGCGCCATTCCGAGTCTGGCGGACGAAGTGGGCCAGCCCCAACCCCCAAGGCTATAGCCCACCCGTTTTTGTGCCTTTTTGCGCTGGACGAACTTGGCACCCCGGCCTTTGCGCGGTTATTTTTGGGTACGGCTGTGCCCGCGGCCTATTTTTGGCACACGGAGGCCCCTCGCAAAATCTCGCGCCATTCCGAATCCGGCGGACGAAGTGGGCCAGCCCCACCCCCCAAGGCTATAGCCCACCAGTTTTTGTGGCCTTTTTCCGCTGGACGAACTTGTTACCCCGGCCTACGGGCGGGTATTTTTCGGCGCGGCTCTGCCCGCAGCCTATTTTTGGCACACGGAGGGACCTCGCAAAGTCTCGCGCCATTCCGAATCGGGCGGACGAAGTTGGCCAGCCCCACCCCCAAGGCTATAGCCCACCAGTTTTTGTGGCCTTTTTCCGTTAGACGAACTTGTTACCCCGGCCTACGGGCGGGTATTTTTCGGCGCGGCTCTGCCCGCAGCCTATTGTTGGTACACGGAGGGGCCTCGCAAAGTCTCGCGCCATTCCGAGTCCGGCGGACGAAGTTGGCCAGCCCAACCCCCCAAGGCTATAGCCCACCCGTTTTTGTGGCCTTTTTCCGCTGGACGAACTTGGCGCCCCGGCCTTCAGGCGGGTATTTTTGGGCGCGGCTGTTCCCAAGGCCTATTTTTGGGACACGGAGGCGCCTCGCAAAGTCTCGCACCATTCCGAATCGGGCGGACGAGGTTGGCCAGCCCCACCCCCCAAGGCTATAGCCCACCCGTTTTTATGGCCTTTTTCCGCTGGAAGAACTTGGCGCCCCGGCCTTCGAGCGGGTATTTTTGGGCGCGGCTGTTCCCGCGGCCTATTTTTGGGACACGGAGGCGCCTCGCAAAGTCTCGCGCCATTCCGAGTCCGGCGGACGAAGTCGGCCAGCCCCACCCCCCAAGGCTATAGCCCACCCGTTTTTGAGGCCTTTTTCCGCTGGAAGAACTTGGCGCCGCGGCCTTCGGGCGGGTATTTTTGGGCTTGGCTCTGCCCGCGGCCTATTTTTGCCACATGGAGGCGCCTCGTAACGTCTCGCGCCATTCCGAGTCCGGCGGACGAAGTGGGCCGGCCCCACCCCCCAAGGCTATAGCCCACCCGTTTTTGTGGCCTTTTTCCGCTGGACGAACTTGGCGCCCCGGCCTTCGGGCGGGTATTTTTGGGCGCAGCTATGCCCGCGGCCTTTTTTTGGTACACCGAGGTGCCTCGCAAAGTCTCGCGCCATTCCGAGTCCGGCGGACAAAGTTGGCCCGCCTCAGCCCCCAAGGCTATAGCCCACCCGTTTTTGTGGCCTTTTTCCGCTGGACGAACTTGGCGTCCCGGCCTTCGGGTCGGTATTTTTGGGCGCGGCTGGGCCCGCGGCCTATTTTTGGGACACGGAGGTGCCTCGCAAAGTCTCGCGCCATTCCAAGTCCGGCGGACGAAGTCGTCCGGCCCCACCCCCCGAGGCTACAGCCCACCCGTTTTTGTGGCCTTTTTCCGCCGGACGAACTTGGCGCCCCGGCCTTCCTTTTTCCACTGGACGAACTTGGCGCCCCGGCCTTCGGGCTGGTATTTTTGGGCGCGGCTGTGCCCGCGGACTATTTTTGGCACACGGAGGTGCCTCGCAAAGTCTCGCGCAATTCCGAGTCCGGCGGACGAAGTTGGCCAGCTCCACCCCCAAAGGCTATAGCCCACCCGTTTTTGTGGCCTTTTTCCGCTGGACGAACATGGTGCCCTGGCCTTCGGGCTGATATTTTTGGGCGCGGCTTTGCCCTCGGCCTATTTTTGGCACCCGGAGGCGCCTCGCAAAGTCTCGCGCCATTCCGAGTCCGGCGGACGAAATTGGCCAGCCCCACCCCCCAAGGCTATAGCCCACCCGTTTTTGTGGCCTTTTTCCGCTGGTCGAACTTGGCGCCGCGGCCTTCGGGCGGGTATTTTTGGGCGCGGCTGCGCCCGGGGCCTATTTTTGGCACACGGAGGCCGCTCGCAAAGTCTCGCACCATTCCGAGTCCGGCGGACGAAGTTGGCCAGCCCCACCCCCCAAGGCTATAGCCCACCCGTTTTTGTGGCCTTTTTCCGCTGAACGAACTGTGCGCCCCGGCCTTCGGGCGGTTATTTTTGGGCGCGGCTGTGCCCGGGGCCTATTTTTGGCACACGGAAGCCGCTCGCAAAGTCTCGCTCCATTCCGAGTCCGGCGGACGAAGTGGGCCAGCCCCACCCCCAAAGGCTATAGCCCACCCGTTTTTGTGGCCTTTTTCCGCTGGATGAACTTGGCGCCCCGGCCTTCGGTCGGTTATTTTTAGGCGCGGCTGTGCCCGGGGCCTATTTTTGGCACACGGAGGCCGCTCGCAAAGTCTCGCGCCATTCCGAGCCCGGCGGACGTAGTGGGCCAGCCCCACCCCCCAAGGCTATAGCCCACCCGTTTTTGTGGCCTTTTTCCGCTGGACGAACTTGGCGCCCCGGCCTTCGGGCGGTTATTTTATACGCGGCTGTGTCCGGGGCCTATTTTTGGCACACGGAGGCCGCTCGCAAAGTCTCGCGCCATTCCGAGTCCGGCGGACGAAGTTGGCCAGCCCCACCCCCCAAGGCTATAGCCCACCCGTTTTTGTGGTCTTTTTCCGCTGGACAAACTTGGCGCCCCGGCCTTCGGGCAGTTATTTTTGGGCGCGGCTGTGCCCGGGGCCTATTTTTGGCACACGGAGGCCGCTCGCAAAGTCTCGCGCCTTTGCGAGTCCGGCGGACGAAGTTGGCCAGCCCCACCCCCCAAGGCTATAGCCCACCCGTTTTTGTGGACCTTTTTCCGCTGGACGAACTTGGCGCCCCGGCCTGCGGGCGGGTATTTTTGGCCGCGGCTGTGCCCGCGGCCTATTTTTGGCACACGGAGGCACCTCGCAAAGTCTCGCGCCATTCCGAGTCCGGCAGACGAAGTTGGCCAGCCCCACCCCCCAAGGCTATAGCCCACCCATTTTTGTGGCCTTTTTCCGCTGGACGAACTTGGCGCCCCGGCCTTCGGGCAGTTATTTTTGGGCGCGGCTGTGCCCTTGGCCTATTTTTGGCACACGGAGGCCGCTCGCAAAGTCTCACCCCATTCCGAGTCCGGCGGACGAAGTTGGCCAGCCCCACCCCCCAAGGCTATAGCCCACCCGTTTTTGTGGCCTTTTTCCGCTGGACGAACTTGGCGCCCCGAACTTCAGGCGGGTATTTGTGGGCGCGGCTGTGCCCGGGGCCTATTTTTGGCACACGGTGGCCGTTCGCAAAGTCTCGTGCCATTCCGAGTCCGGCGCACGAAGTTGGCCAGCCCCACCCCCCATGGCTATAGCCCACCCGTTTTTGTGGCCTTTTTCCGCTGGACGAACTTGGCGCCGCGGCCTTCGGGCCGGTATTTTTGGGCGCGGCCGTGCCCGCGGCCTATTTTTAACACAAGGAGGCGCCTCGCAAAGTCTCGTGCCATTCCGAGTCCGGCGGACGAAGTGGGCCAGCCCCACCCCCCAAGGCTATAGCCCACCCGTTTTTGTGGCTTTTTTCCGCTAGACGAACTTGGCGACCCGGCCTTCGGGCGGTTATTTTTTGGCGCGGCTGTGCCCGGGGCCTATTTTTGGCACACGGAGGCCTCTCATAAAGTCTCGCGCCATTCCGAGTCCGGCGGACGCAGTGGGCCAGCCCCACCCCCCAAGGCTATAGCCCACCCATTTTTGTGGCCTTTTTCCGCTGGACGAACTTGGCGCTGCTGCCTTCGGGCGGGTATTTTTGGGCGCGGCTGTGTCTGCGGCCTATTTTTGGCACACGGAGGCGCCTCGCAAAGTCTCGCGCCATTCTGAGTCCGGCGGACGAAGTTGGCCAGCCCCACCCCCCAAGGCTATAGCCCACCAATTTTTGTGGCCTTTTTCCGCCGGACGAACTTGGCGCCGCGGCCTTCGGGCGGGTATTTTTGGGTGCGGCTGTGCCTGCGGCCTATTTTTTGGACACGGAGGCGCCTCGCAAAGTCTCGCGCCATTCCGAGTCCGGCGGACGAAGGTGGCCAGCCCCACACCCCAAGGCTATAGCCCACCCGTTTTTGTGGCCTTTTTCCGCTGGACGAACTTGGCGCCGCGGCCTTCGGGCGGGTATTTTTGGGCGCGGCTGTGTCCGCGGCCTATTTTTGGCACACGGAGGCGCCTCGCAAAATCTCGCGCCATTGCGAGTCCGGCGGACGAAGTCGGCCAGCCCCACCCCCCAAGGCTATAGCCCACCCGTTTTTGTGGCCTTTTTCCGCTGGACGAACTTGGCGCCGCTGCCTTCGGGCGGGTATTTTTGGGCTCGGATGTGCCCGCGGCCTATTTTTGGAACACGGAAGCGCCTTGCAAAGTCTCGCGCGATTCCGAGTCCGGCGGACGAAGTTGGCCAGCCCCACCCCCCAAGGCTATAGCCCACCCGTTTTTGTGGCCTTTTTCCGCTGGAAGAACTTGGCGCCGCGGCCTTCGGGCGGGTATTTTTCGGCGCGGCTTTGTCCGCGGCCTAATTTTGGCACACGGAGGCGCCTCGCAAGGTCTCGCGCCATTCCGAGTCCGGCGGACGAAGTTGGCCAGCCCCACCCCCCAAGGCTATAGCCCACCCGTTTTTGTGGCCTTTTTCCGCTCGACGAACTTGGCGCCACGGCCTTCGGGCGGGTATTTTTGGGCGCGGCTATACCCACGCACTATTTTTGGCACACGGAGGTGCCTCGCAAAGTCTCGCGCCATTCCGAGTCCGGCGGACGAAGTTGGCCAGCCCCACCCCCCAAGGCTATAGCCCACCCGTTTTTGTGGCCTTTTTCCGCTGGACGAACTTGGCGACCCGGCCTTCGGGCGGTTATTTTTGGGCGCGGCTGTGCCCGGGGCCTATTTTTGGCACACGGAGGCCGCTCGCAAAGTCTCGCGCCATTCCGAGTCTGGCGGACGAACTTGGCCAGCTCCACGTCCCAAGGCTATAGCCCACCCGTTTTTGTGGCCTTTTTCCGCTGGACGAACATGGCGCCCCGGCCGTAAGGGCGGTTATTTTTGGGCGCGGCTGTGTCCGTGGCCTATTTTTGGCACACGGAGGCTGCTCGCAAAGTCTCGCGCCATTCCGAGTCCGCCGGACGAAGTTGGCCAGCCCCACTCCCCAAGGCTATAGCCCACCCGTTTTTGTGGCCTTTTTCCGCTGGACGAACTTGGCGCCCCGGCCTTCGGGTGGTTATATTTGGGCGCGGCTGTGCCCGGGGCCTATTTTTGGCACACGGAGGCCGCTCGCAAAGTCTCGCGCCATTCCGAGTCCGCCGGACGAAGTTGGCCAGCCCCACCCCCCAAGGCTATAGCCCACCTGTTTTTGTGGCCTTTTTCCGCTGGACGAACTTGGCGCCCCGGCCTTTGGGTGGTTATATTTGGGCGCGGCTGTGCCCGGGACCTAATTTTGGCACACGGAGGCCGCTCGCAAAGTCTCGCGCCATTCCGAGTCCGGCGGGCGAAATTGGCCAGCCCCACCCCCCAAGGCTAGCCCACCCGTTTTTGTGGCCTTTTTCCGCTGGACGAACTTGGCGCCCCGGCCTTCGGGCAGTTATTTTTGGGCGCGGCTGTGCCAGGGGCCTATTTTTGACAAACGGAGGCCGCTCGCAAAGTCTCGCGCCATTCCGAGTCGGGCGGACGAAGTTGGCCAGCCCCACTCCCCAAGGCTATAGCCCACCCGTTTTTGTGGCCTTTTTCCGCTGGACGAACTTGGCGCCCCGGCCTTCGGGTGGTTATTTTTGGGTGCGGCTGTGCCCGTGGCCTATTTTTGGCACACGGAGGCCGCTCGCAAAGTCTCGCGCCATTCCAAGTCCGGCGGACGAAGTTTGCCAGCCCCACCCCCCAAGGCTATAGCCCACCCGTTTTTGTGGCCTTTTTCCGCTGGACGAACTTGGTACCCCGGCCTTCGGGTACGGTTTTGCCCGGGGCCTATTTTTGGTACACGGAGGCCGCTCGCAAAGTCTCGCGCCATTCCGAGTCCGGCGGACGAACTGGGCCAGCCCCACCCCCCAAGGCTATAGCCCACCCGTTTTTGTGGCCTTTTTCCGCTGGCAAACTTGGCGCCCCGGCCTTCGGGTGCGGCTGTGCCCGGGGCCTATTTTTGGAACACGGAGGCCATTCGCAAAGTCTCGCGCCATTCCGAGTCCGGCGGACGAAGTTGGCCAGCCCCACCCCCCAAGGCTATAGCCCAACCGTTTTTGTTGCCTTTTTCCGCTGGACGAAATTGGCGCCCCGGCCTTCGGGCGGTTATTTTTGGGCGCGGCTGTGCCCGGGGCCTATTTTTGGCACACGGAGGTGCCTCGCAAAATCTCGCGCCATTGCGAGTCCGGCGGACGAAGTTGGCCAGCCCCACCCCCCAAGGCTATAGCCCACCCGTTTTTGTGGCCTTTTTCCGCTGGACGAACTTGGCGCCGCTGCCTTCGGGCGGGTATTTTTGGGCTCGGATGTGCCCGCGGCCTATTTTTGGAACACAGAAGCGCCTTGCAAAGTCTCGCGTGATTCCGAGTCCGGCGGACGAAGTTGGCCAGCCCCACCCCCCAAGGCTATAGCCCACCCGTTTTTGTGGCCTTTTTCCGCTGGAAGAACTTGGCGCCGCGGCCTTCGGGCGGGTATTTTTCGGCGCGGCTTTGTCCGCGGCCTAATTTTGGCACACGGAGGCACCTCGCAAAGTCTCGCGCCATTCCGAGTCCGGCGGACGAAGTTGGCCAGCCCCACCCCCCAAGGCTATAGCCCACCCGTTTTTGTGGCCTTTTTCCGCTCGACGAACTTGGCGCCACGGCCTTCGGGCGGGTATTTTTGGGCGCGGCTATACCCACGCACTATTTTTGGCACACGGAGGTGCCTCGCAAAGTCTCGCGCCATTCCGAGTCCGGCGGACGAATTTGGCCAGCCCCACCCCCAAAGGCTATAGCCCACCCGTTTTTGTGGCCTTTTTCCGCTGGACGAACTTGGCGACCCGGCCTTCGGGCGGTTATTTTTGGGCGCGGCTGTGCCCGGGGCCTATTTTTGGCACACGGAGGCCGCTCGCAAAGTCTCGCGCCATTCCGAGTCTGGCGGACGAACTTGGCCAGCTCCACGTCCCAAGGCTATAGCCCACCCGTTTTTGTGGCCTTTTTCCGCTGGACGAACATGGCGCCCCGGCCGTAAGGGCGGTTATTTTTGGGCGCGGCTGTGTCCGTGGCCTATTTTTGGCACACGGAGGCTGCTCGCAAAGTCTCGCGCCATTCCGAGTCCGCCGGACGAAGTTGGCCAGCCCCACTCCCCAAGGCTATAGCCCACCCGTTTTTGTGGCCTTTTTCCGCTGGACGAACTTGGCGCCCCGGCCTTCGGGTGGTTATATTTGGGCGCGGCTGTGCCCGGGGCCTATTTTTGGCACACGGAGGCCGCTCGCAAAGTCTCGCGCCATTCCGAGTCCGCCGGACGAAGTTGGCCAGCCCCACCCCCCAAGGCTATAGCCCACCTGTTTTTGTGGCCTTTTTCCGCTGGACGAACTTGGCGCCCCGGCCTTTGGGTGGTTATATTTGGGCGCGGCTGTGCCCGGGACCTAATTTTGGCACACGGAGGCCGCTCGCAAAGTCTCGCGCCATTCCGAGTCCGGCGGGCGAAATTGGCCAGCCCCACCCCCCAAGGCTAGCCCACCCGTTTTTGTGGCCTTTTTCCGCTGGACGAACTTGGCGCCCCGGCCTTCGGGCAGTTATTTTTGGGCGCGGCTGTGCCAGGGGCCTATTTTTGACAAACGGAGGCCGCTCGCAAAGTCTCGCGCCATTCCGAGTCGGGCGGACGAAGTTGGCCAGCCCCACTCCCCAAGGCTATAGCCCACCCGTTTTTGTGGCCTTTTTCCGCTGGACGAACTTGGCGCCCCGGCCTTCGGGTGGTTATTTTTGGGTGCGGCTGTGCCCGTGGCCTATTTTTGGCACACGGAGGCCGCTCGCAAAGTCTCGCGCCATTCCAAGTCCGGCGGACGAAGTTTGCCAGCCCCACCCCCCAAGGCTATAGCCCACCCGTTTTTGTGGCCTTTTTCCGCTGGACGAACTTGGTACCCCGGCCTTCGGGTACGGTTTTGCCCGGGGCCTATTTTTGGCACACCGAGGCCGCTCGCAAAGTCTCGCGCCATTGCGAGTCCGCCGGACGAAGTTGGCCAGCCCCACCCCCCAAGGCTATAACCCACCCGTTTTTGTGCCCTTGTTCCGCTGGCAAACTTGGCGCCCCGGCCTTCGGGTGCGGCTGTGCCCGGGTCCTATTTTTGGCACACGGAGGCCGTTCGCAAAGTCTCACGCCATTCCGAGTCCGGCGGACGAAGTTGGCCAGCCCCACCCCCCAAGGCTATAGCCCACCCGTTTTTGTGGCCTTTTTCCGCTGGACGAAATTGGCGCCCCGGCCTTCGGGCGGTTATTTTTGGGCGCGGCTGTGCCCGGGGCCTATTTTTGGCACACGGAGGCCGCTCGCAAAGTCTTGAAACATTCCGAGTCCGGCGGGCGAAGTTGTCCAGCCCCACCCCCCAAGGCTATAGCCCACCCGTTTTTGTGGCATTTTTCCGCTGGACGAACTTGGCGCCCCGGCCTTCGGGCGGTTATTTTTGGGCGCGGCTGTGCCCGGGGCCTAGTTTTGGCACACGGAGGCCGTTTGCAAAGTCTCGCGCCATTCCGAGTCCGGCGGACGAAGTTGGCCAGCCCTTCCCCCCAAGGCTATAGCCCTCCCGTTTTTTGGCCATTTTTCCGCTCGGGGGTTTTGGCGCGCCGACCTTCGGGGGGATATTTTTGTGCGCGGCTGAGCCCGTGGATTATTTTTGGCACGCGGAGGCCGCTCGCAAAGTCTCGCCCTATTCCGAGTCCGGCGGACGAAGTTGGCCAGCCCCTCCCCCCAAGGCTATAGCCCACCCGTTTTTTGGCCATTTTTCCGCTGGACGAACTTGGAGCCCTGGCCTTCGGGCTTTTATTTTTGAGCGCGGCTGTGCCTGCGGCCTAATTTTGGCATACGGAGGCCACTCGCAAGGTCTCGCCCCATTCCGAGTCCGGCGTACGAAGTTGGCCAGCCCTTCCCCCCAAGGCTATAGCCCTCCCGTTTTTTGGCCATTTTTCCGCTTGGGGGTTTGGGCGCGCCGAACTTCGGGGGGATATTTTTGTGCGCGGCTGTGCCCGTGGATTATTTTTGGCACGCGGAGGCCGCTCGCAAAGTCTCGCCCTATTCCGAGTCCGGCGGACGAAGTGCGCCAGCCCCTCCCCCCAAGGCTATAGCCCACCCGTTTTTTGGCCATTTTTCCGCTGGACGAACTTGGCGCCCCGACCTTCGGGCGGTTATTTTTGGGCACGGCTGTGCCCGCGGCCTATTTTTGGCATACAGAGGCCACTCGCAAAGTCTCGCCCCATTCCGAGTCCGGCGTACGAAGTTGGCCAGCCCCTCCCCCCAACGCTATAGCCCACCCGTTTTTTGGCCATTTTTCCGCTGGACGAACTTGGCGCCCCGGCCTTCGGGCAGTTATATTTGGGCGCGGCCGTGCCCACGGCCTATTTTTGGCACGCGTAGGCCGCTCGCAAAGTCTCGTCCCATTCCGAGTCCGGCGGACGAAGTTGGCCAGCCCCTCCCCCCAAGGCTATAGCCCCCCCGTTTTTTGGCCATTTTTCCGCTGGACGAACTTGGCGCCCCGGCCTTCGGGCAGTTATTTTTGGTTGCGGCTGTGCCCGCGGCCTATTTTTGGCACGCGGAGGCCGTTCGCAAAGTCTCGCCCCATTCCGAGTCCGGCGAACGAAGTTGGCCAGCCCCTCCCCCCAAGGCTATAGCCCACCCGTTTTTTGGCCAATTTTCCGCTGTACGAACTTGGCGCCCCGGACTTCGGGCGGTTATTTTTGGTTACGGCTGTGCCCGCGGCCTATTTTTGGCACGCGGAGGCCGCTCACAAAGTCTCACCCCATTCCGAGTCTGGCGGACGAAGTTGGCCAGCCCCTCTCCCCAAGGCTATAGCCTACCCGTTTTTTGGCCATTTTTTCGCTGGACGAACTTGGCGCCCCGGCCTTCGGGCGGTTATTTTTGGGCGCGGCTGTTCCCGCGGCCTATTTTTGGCATGCGGAGGCCGCTCGCAAAGTCTCGCCCCATTCCGAGTCCGGCGGACGAAGTGGGCCAGCCCCTCCCCCCAAGGCTATAGCCCACCCGTTTTTTGGCCATTTATCCGCTGGGGGGTTTGGGCGCGCCGACCTTCGGGGGGTTAATTTTGGGTGCGGATGTGCCCGCGGCCTACTTTTGGCACGCGGAGGCCGCTCGCAAAGTCTCACCCCATTCCGAGTCCGGCGGACGAAGTTGGCCAGCCCCTCTCCCCAAGGCTATAGCCTACCCGTTTTTTGGCCATTTTTCCGCTGGACGAACTTGGCGCCCCGGACTTCGGGCGGTTATTTTTGGTTACGGCTGTGCCCGCGGCCTATTTTTGGCACGCGGAGGCTGCTCGCAAAGTCTCACCCCATTCCGAGTCTGGCGGACGAAGTTGGCCAGCCCCTCTCCCCAAGGCTATAGCCTACCCATTTTTTGGCCATTTTTCCGCTGGACGAACTTGGCGCCCCGGCCTTCGGGCGGTTATTTTTGGGCGCGGCTGTGTCCGCGGCCTATTTTTGGCATGCGGAGGCCGCTCGGAAAGTCTCGCCCCATTCCGAGTCCGGCGGACGAAGTTGGCCAGCCCCTCCCCCCAAGGCTATAGCCCACCCATTTTTTGGCCATTTTTCCGCTGGGGGGTTTGGGCGCGCCGACCTTCGGGGGGTTAATTTTGGGCGCGGATGTGTACGCGGCATATTTTTGGCACGCGGAGGCCGCTCGCAAAGTCTCGTCCCATTCCGAGTCCGGCGGACGAAGTTGGCCAGCCCCTCCCCCCAAGGCTATAGCCCACCCGTTTTTTGGCCATTTTTCCGATGGGGGGTTTGGGCGCGCCGACCTTCGGGGGGTTAATTTTGGGCGCGGATGTGCCCGCGGCATATTTTTGGGACGCGGAGGCCGCTCGCAAAGTCTCGCCCCATTCCGAGTCCGGGGGACGAAGATGGCCAGCCCCTCCCCCCAAAGCTATAGCCCACCCGTTTTTTAGCCATTTTTCCGCTGGGGGGTTTGGCGCGCCGACCTTCGGGGGCTTATTTTTGGGCACAGATGTGCCCGAAGACTATTTTTGGCACGCGGAGGCCGCTCGCAAAGTCTCGCCCCATTCTGAGTCCCGCGGACGATGTTGGCCAGCCCCTCCCCCCAAGGCTATAGCCCACCCGTTTTTTGGCCATTTTTCCACTGGACTATTTTGGCATGCGGAGGTCACTGCTCGGGCCGCTCGCAAAGTCGCGCCATTCGGAGTCCGCGGACGAGAAGTTGTCAGCCCCACCCCCCAAGGCTATAGCCCACCCCTTTTTCTTGCCTTTTTCCGCTGGACGAACTTGGCGCCCCGGCCTTCGGGCGGTTATTTTTGGGCGCTGTTGTGCCCGGGGCCTATTTTTCTGCACACGGAGGCCGCTCGCAAAGTCTCGCATCATTCCGAGTCCGGCGGACGAAGTTGGCCAGCCCCACCCCCCAAGGCTATAGCCCACCCGTTTTTGTGTCCTTTTTCCGCAGGACGGACTTGGCGCCCGGCCTTCGGGCGGTTATTTTCGGGCGCGGCTGTGCCCGGGGCCTATTTTTGGCACACGTAGGCTGCTCGTAATGTCTCGCGCCATTCCGAGTCCGGCGGACGAAGTTGGCCAGCCCCACCCCCCAAGGCTATAGCCCACCCGTTTTTCTAGCCTTTTTCCGCTGGACGAACTTGGCGCCCCAGCCTTCGGGCGGTTATTTTTGGGCGCGGCGGAGCCCGGGGCCTATTTTTGGCACACGGAGTCCGCTCGCAAAGTCTCGCGCCATTCCGAGTCCGGCGGACGAAGGGGGCCAGCCCCACCCCCCAAGGCTATAGCCCACCCGTTTTTGTGGCCTTTTTACGCTGGACGAACTTGGCGCCCCGGCCTTCGGACGGTTATTTTTGGGAGCGGCTGTGCCCGGGGCCTATGTTTGGCACACGTAGGCCGCTCGCAAAGTCTCGCGCCATTCCGAGTCCGGCGGCCGAAGTTGGCCAGCCCCACCCCCTAATGCTATAGCCCACCCGTTTTTGTGGCCTTTTTCCGCTGGACGAACTTGGCGCCCCGGCCTTCGGGCGGTTATTTTTGGGCGCTGTTGTGCCCGGGGCCTATTTTTAGCACCCGGAGGCCGCTCGCAAAGTCTCCCCGCATTTCGAGTCCGGCGGACGAAGTTGGCCAGCCGCACCCCCCAAGGCTATAGCCCACCCGTTTTTGTGGCCTTTTTCCGTTGGACGAACTTGGCGATCCTGCCTTCGGGCGGTTATTTTTGGGCGCGGCTGTGCCCAGGGCCTATTTTTGGCACACGGAGGCCGCTCGCAAAGTCTCGCGCCATTCCGAGTCCGGCGGACGAAGTTGGCCAGCCCCACCCCCCAAGGCTATAGCCCACCCGTTTTTGTGGCCTTTTTCCGCTGGACGAACTTGGCGCCCCGGCCTTCGGGCGGTTATTTTTGGGCGCTGTTGTGCCCGGCGCCTATTTTTGGCACACGGAGGCCGCTCGCAAACTCTCGCACCATTCCGAGTCCGGCGGACGAATTCGGCCAGCCCCACCCCCCAAGGCTATAGCCCACCCGTTTTTGTGGCCTTTTTCCGCTGGACGAACTTGGCGCTCCGGCCTTCGGGCGGTTATTTTTGGGGGCGGCTGTGTCCGGGGACTAATTTTGGCACACGGAGGCCGCTCGCAAAGTCTCGCGCCATTCCGAGTCCCGCGGACGAAGTTGGCCAGCCCCACCCCCCAAGGCTATAGCCCACCCATTTTAGTGGCCTTTTTCCGCTGGACGAACTTGGCGCCCCGGCCTTCGGGCGGTTATTTTTGGGCGCTGTTGTGCCCGGGGCCTATTTTTCTGCACACGGAGGCCGCTCGCAAAGTCTCGCATCATTCCGAGTCCGGCGGACGAAGTTGGCCAGCCCCACCCCCCAAGGCTATAGCCCACCCGTTTTTGTGTCCTTTTTCCGCTGGACGAACTTGGCGCCCCGGCCTTCGGGCGGTTATTTTCGGGCGCGGCTGTGCCCGGGGCCTATTTTTGGCACACGTAGGCTGCTCGTAATGTCTCGCGCCATTCCGAGTCCGGCGGACGAAGTTGGCCAGCCCCACCCCCCAAGGCTATAGCCCACCCGTTTTTCTAGCCTTTTTCCGCTGGACGAACTTGGCGCCCCAGCCTTCGGGCGGTTATTTTTGGGCGCGGCGGAGCCCGGGGCCTATTTTTGGCACACGGAGTCCGCTCGCAAAGTCTCGCGCCATTCCGAGTCCGGCGGACGAAGGGGGCCAGCCCCACCCCCCAAGGCTATAGCCCACCCGTTTTTGTGGCCTTTTTACACTGGACGAACTTGGCGCCCCGGCGTTCGGACGGTTATTTTTGGGAGCGGCTGTGCCCGGGGCCTATGTTTGGCACACGTAGGCCGCTCGCAAAGTCTCGCGCCATTCCGAGTCCGGCGGCCGAAGTTGGCCAGCCCCACCCCCCAATGCTATAGCCCACCCGTTTTTGTGGCCTTTTTCCGCTGGACGAACTTGGCGCCCCGGCCTTCGGGCGGTTATTTTTGGGCGCTGTTGTGCCCGGGGCCTATTTTTAGCACCCGGAGGCCGCTCGCAAAGTCTCCCCGCATTTCGAGTCCGGCGGACGAAGTTGGCCAGCCGCACCCCCCAAGGCTATAGCCCACCCGTTTTTGTGGCCTTTTTCCGTTGGACGAACTTGGCGATCCTGCCTTCGGGCGGTTATTTTTGGGCGCGGCTGTGCCCAGGGCCTATTTTTGGCACACGGAGGCCGCTCGCAAAGTCTCGCGCCATTCCGAGTCCGGCGGACGAAGTTGGCCAGCCCCACCCCCCAAGGCTATAGCCCACCCGTTTTTGTGGCCTTTTTCCGCTGGACGAACTTGGCGCCCCGGCCTTCGGGCGGTTATTTTTGGGTGCTGTTGTGCCCGGCACCTATTTTTGGCACACGGAGGCCGCTCGCATACTCTCGCACCATTCCGAGTCCGGCGGACGAATTTGGCCAGCCCCACCCCCCAAGGCTATAGCCCACCCGTTTTTGTGGCCTTTTTCCGCTGGACGAACTTGGGGCCCCGTCCTTCGGGCGGTTATTTTTGGGCGCGCCATTGTCCGGCGCCTATTTTTGGCACACGGAGGCCGCTCGCAAAGTCTCGCGCCATTCCGAGTCCGGCGGACGAAGTTGGCCAGCCCCACCCCCCAAGGCTATAGCCCACCTGTTTTTGTGGCCTTTTTCCGCTGGACGAACTTGGCACCGCGGCCTTCGGGCGGGTATTTTTGGGCGCAGCTGTGGCCGCGTCCTATTTTTGACACACGGAGGCGCCTCACAAAGTCTCGCGCCATTCCGAGTCCGGCGGACGAAGTGGGCCAGCCCCACCCCCCAAGGCTATGGCCCACCCATTTTTTTGACCTTTTTCCGCTGGACGAACTTGGCACCGCGGCCTTCGGGCGGGTATTTTTGGGCGCGGTTACGTCCGCGGCCTATTTTTGGCACACGGAGGCTACTCGCAAAGTCTCGCGCCATTCCGAGTCCGGCGGACGAAGATGGCCGGCCCCACCCCCCAAGGCTAAAACCCACCCGTTTTTGTGGCCTTTTTCCGCTGGACGAACTTGGCACCGCGGCCTTCGGGGGGGTATTTTTGGGCGCGGTTACGTCCGCGGCCTATTTTTGGCACACGGAGGCTACTCGCAAAGTCTCGCGCCATTCCGAGTCCGGCGGACGAAGATGGCCGGCCCCACCCCCCAAGGCTATAGCCCACCCGTTTTTGTGGCCTCTTTCCGCTGGACGAACTTGGCGCCCCGGCCTTCGGGCCGGTATTTTTGGGCGCGGCTGTGCCCGCGGCCTATTTTTGGCACAAGGAGGCGCCTCGCAAAGTCTGGCGCCATTCCGAGTCCAGCGGACGAAGTTGGCCAGCCCCACGCCCCAAGGCTATAGCCCACCCGTTTTTGTGGCCTCTTTCCGCTGGACGAACTTGGCGCCCCGGCATTCGGGCGGGTATTTTTGGGCGCGGCTGTGCCGGCGGCCTATTTTTGGCACACGGAGGCGCCTCGCAAAATCTCGCGCCATTCCGAGTCCGGCGGACGAAGTTGGCCAGCCCCACCCCCCAAGGCTATAGCCCACCCGTTTTTGTGGCCTCTTTCCGCTGGACGAACTTGGCGCCCCGGCCTTCGGGCGGGTATTTTTGGGCGCGGCTGTGCCTGCGTCTATTTTTGGCACACGGAGGCGCCTTGCAAAGTCTCGCGCCATTCGAGTCCGGCGGACGAAGTTGGCCAGCCCCACGCCCCAAGGCTATAGCCCACCCGCTTTTGTGGCCTCTTTCCGCTGGACGAACTTGGCGCCCGGCCTTCGGGCGGGTATTTTTAGGCGCGGCTGTGCCATGACCTATTTTTGGCACACGGAGTCGCCTCGCAAAGTCTGGCGCCATTCCGAGTCCGAGGCGGACGATGGTTGGCCAGCCCCACCCCCCAAGGCTATAGCCCACCCGTGTTTGTGGCCTTTTTCCGCTGGACGAACTTGGCGCCCCGGCCCTCGGGCAGGTATTTTTGGCGCGGCTGTGCCCGCGGACTATTTTTGGTACACGGAGGTGCCTCGCAAAGTCTCACGCCATTCCGAGTCCGCGGACGAAGTTGGCCAGCCCCACACCCCAAGGCTATAGCCCACCCGTTTTGTGGCCTCTTTCCGCTGGACGAACTTGGCGCCCGGCCTTCGGGCGGGTATTTTTGGCGCGGCTGTGCCCGTGGCCTATTTTTGGTACACGGAGGCCTCGCAAAGTCTGGCGCCATTCCGAGTCCGGCGGACGAAGTTGGCCAGCCCCACCCCCCAAGGCTATAGCCCACCCGTTCTTGTGGCCTCTTTCCGCTGGACGAACTTGGCGCCCCGGCCTTCGGGCGGGTATTTTTGGGCGCGGCTGTGCCCGCGGCCTATTTTTGGCACGCGGGGGCGCCTCGCAGGGTCTGGCGCCATTCCGAGTCCGGCGGACGCAGTGGGCCAGCCCCACGCCCCGGGGCGCTAGCCCCCCCGTTTTGTGGCCTCTTTCCGCTGGACGATTTGGCGCCCGGCCTTCGGGCGGGTATTTTTAAGCGCGGCTGTGTCCGCGGCCTATTTTTGGCACACGGAGGCGCCTCGCAAAGTCTGGCGCCATTCCGAGTCCTGCGGACGAAGTTGGCCAGCCCCACGCCCCAAGGCTATAGCCCACCCGTTTTTGTGGCCTCTTTCCGCTGGACGAACTTGGCGCCCCGGCCTTCGGTAGGGTATTTTTGGGCGCGGCTGTGCCCGCGGCCTATTTTTGGCACACGGAGGCGCCTCGCAAAGTCTGGCGCCATTCCGAGTCCGGCGGACGAAGTTGGCCAGCCCCACGCCCCAAGGCTATAGCCCACCCGTTTTTGTGGCATCTTTCCGCTGGACGAACTTGGCGCCCCGGCCTTCGGGCGGGTATTTTTGGGCGCGGCTGTGCCCGCGGCCTATTTTTGGCACACGGAGGCGCCTCGCAAAGTCTGGCGCCATTCCGAGTCCGGCGGACAAAGTTGGCCAGCCCCACCCCCCAAGGCTATAGCCCACCCGTTTTTGTGGCCTCTTTCCGCTGGACGAACTTGGCGCCCCGGCCTTCGGGCAGGTATTTTTGGTCGCGGCTGTGCCCGCGGCCTATTTTTGGCACACGGAGACGCCTCGCAAAGTCTCGCGCCATTCCGAGTCCGGCGGACGAAGTTGGCCAGCCCCACGCCCCAAGGCTATAGCCCACCCGTTTTTGTGGCCTCTTTCCGCTGGACGAACTTGTTGCCCCGGCCTTCGGGCTGGTATTTTTGGGCGCAGCTGTGCCCGCGGCCTATTTTTGGCACACGGAGGCGCCTCGCAAAGTCTCGCGCCATTCCGAGTCCGGCGGACGAAGTTGGCCAGCCCCACGCCCCAAGGCTATAGCCCACCCGTTTTTGTGGCCTCTTTCCGCTGGACGAACTTGTTGCCCCGGCCTTCGGGCGGGTATTTTTGGGCGCGGCTGTGCCCGCGGCCTATTTTTGGCACACGGAGGCGCCTCGCAAAGTCTGACGCCATTCCGAGTCCGGCGGACAAAGTTGGCCAGCCCCACCCCCCAAGGCTATAGCCCACCCGTTTTTGTGGCCTCTTTCCGCTGGACGAACTTGGCGCCCCGGCCTTCGGGCGGGTATTTTTGGGCGCGGCTGTGCCCGCGGCCTATTTTTGGCACACGGAGGCGCCTCGCAAAGTCTGGCGCCATTCCGAGTCCGGCGGACGAAGTTGGCCAGCCCCACGCCCCAAGGCTATAGCCCACCCGTTTTTGTGGCCTCTTTCCGCTGGACGAACTTGGCGCCCCGGCCTTCGGGCGGGTATTTTTGGGCGCGGCTGTGCCCGCGGCCTATTTTTGGAACACGGAGGCGCCTCGCAAAGTCTGGCGCCATTCCGAGTCCGGCGGACGAAGTTGGCCAGCCCCACCCCCCAAGGCTATAGCCCACCCGTTTTTGTGGCCTCTTTCCGCTGGACGAACTTGGCGCCCCGGCCTTCGGGCGGATATTTTTGCGCGCGGCTGTACCCGCGGCCTATTTTTGGCACACGGAGGCGCCTCGCAAAGTCTGGCGCCATTCCGAGTCCGGCGGACGAAGTTGGCCAGCCCCACCCCCCCAGGCTATAGCCCACCCGTTTTTGTGGCCTCTTTCCGCTGGACGAACTTGGCGCCCCGGCCTTCGGGCGGGTATTTTTGGGCGCGGCTGTGCCCGCGGCCTATTTTTGGCACACGGAGGCGCCTCGCAAAGTCTGGCGCCATTCCGAGTCCGGCGGACGAAGTTGGCCAGCCCCACGCCCCAAGGCTATAGCCCACCCGTTTTTGTGGCCTCTTTCCGCTGGACGAACTTGGCGCCCCGGCCTTCGGGCGGGTATTTTTGGACGCGGCTGTGCCCGCGGCCTATTTTTGGCACACGGAGGCGCCTCGCAAAGTCTCGCGCCATTCCGAGTCCTGCGGACGAAGTTGGCCAGCCCCACGCCCCAAGGCTATAGCCCACCCGTTTTTGTGGCCTCTTTCCGCTGGACGAACTTGGCGCCCCGGCCTTCGGGCGGGTATTTTTGGGCGCGGCTGTGCCCGCTGCCTATTTTTGGCACACGGAGGCGCCTCGCAAAGTCTGGCGCCATTCCGAGTCCGGCGGACGAAGTTGGCCAGCCCCACGCCCCAAGGCTATAGCCCACCCGTTTTTGTGGCCTCTTTCTGCTGGACGAACTTGGCGCCCCGGCCTTCGGGCGGGTATTTTTGGGCGCGGCTGTGCCCGCGGCCTATTTTTGGCACACGGAGGCGCCTCGCAAAGTCTGGCGCCATTCCGAGTCCGGCGGACGAAGTTGGCCAGCCCCACGCCCCAAGGCTATAGCCCACCCGTTTTTGTGGCCTCTTTCCGCTGGACGAACTTGGCGCCCGGGCCTTCGGGCGGGTATTTTGGGCGCCGGCTGTGCCCGCGGCCTATTTTTGGCACACGGAGGCGCCTCGCAAAGTCTGGCGCCATTCCGAGTCCGGCGGACGAAGTTGGCCAGCCCCACGCCCCAAGGCTATAGCCCACCCGTTTTTGTGGCCTCTTTCCGCTGGACGAACTTGGCGCCCCGGCCTTCGGGCTGGTATTTTTGGGCGCGGCTGTGCCCGCGGCCTATTTTTGGCACACGGAGGCGCCTCGCAAAGTCTGGCGCCATTCCGAGTCCGGCGGACGAAGTTGGCCAGCCCCACGCCCCAAGGCTATAGCCCACCCGTTTTTGTGGCCTCTTTCCGCTGGACGAACTTGGTGCCCCGGCCTTCAGGAGGGTATTTTTGGGCACGGCTGTGCCCGCGGCCTATTTTTGGCACACGGAGGCACCTCGCAAAGTCTCGCGCCATTCCGAGTCCGGCGGACGAAGTTGGCCAGCCCCACCCCCCAAGGCTATAGCCCACCCGTTTTTGTGGCCTCTTTCCGCTGGACGAACTTGGCGCCCCGGCCTTCGGGCGGGTATTTTTGGGCGCGGCTATGCCGGCGGCCTATTTTTGGCACACGGAGGCGCCTCGCAAAGTCTGGCGCCATTCCGAGTCCGGCGGACGAAGTTGGCCAGCCCCACGCCCCAAGGCTATAGCCCACCCGTTTTTGTGGCCTCTTTCCGCTGGACGAACTTGGCGCCCCGGCCTTCGGGCGGGTATTTTTGGGCGCGGCTGTGCCCGCGGCCTATTGTTGGCACACGGAGGCGCCTCGCAAAGTCTGGCGCCATTCCGAGTCCGGCGGACGAAGTTGGCCAGCCCCACGCCCCAAGGCTATAGCCCACCCGTTTTTGTGGCCTCTTTCCGCTGGACGAACTTGGCGCCCCGGCCTTCGGGCGGGTATTTTTGGGCGCGGCTGTGCCCGCGGCCTATTTTTGGCACACGGAGGCGCCTCGCAAACTCTCGCGCCATTCCGAGTCCGGCGGACGAAGTTGGCCAGCCCCAACCCCCAAGGCTATAGCCCACCCGTTTTTGTGGCCTTTATCCGCTGGACGAACTTGGGGCCGCGGCCTTCGGGCAGGTATTTTTGGGCGCGGCTTTGCCCGCGGCCTATTTTTGGCACACGGAGGCGCCTCGCAAACTCTCGCGCCATTCCGAGTCCGGCGGACGAAGTTGGCCAGCCCCACCCCCCAAGGCTATAGCCCACCCGTTTTTGTGGCCTTTTTCCTCTGGACGAACTTGGCGCCCCAGCCTTCGGGCCGTTATTTTTGGGAGCGGCTGTGCCCGGGGCCAATTTTTGGTACACGGAGGCCGTACGTAAAGTATCGCGCCATTCCGAGTCCGGCGGACGAAGTTGGCTAGCCCCACCCCCCAAGGCTATAGCCCACCTGTTTTTGTGGCCTTTTTCCGCTGGACGAACTTGGCACCGCGGCCTTCGGGCGGGTATTTTTGGGCGCAGCTGTGGCCGCGTCCTATTTTTGACACACGGAGGCGCCTCACAAAGTCTCGCGCCATTCCGAGTCCGGCGGACGAAGTGGGCCAGCCCCACCCCCCAAGGCTATGGCCCACCCATTTTCTTGACCTTTTTCCGCTGGACGAACTTGGCACCGCGGCCTTCGGGCGGGTATTTTTGGGCGCGGTTACGTCCGCGGCCTATTTTTGGCACACGGAGGCTACTCGCAAAGTCTCGCGCCATTCCGAGTCCGGCGGACGAAGATGGCCGGCCCCACCCCCCAAGGCTAAAACCCACCCGTTTTTGTGGCCTTTTTCCGCTGGACGAACTTGGCACCGCGGCCTTCGGGCGGGTATTTTTGGGCGCGGTTACGTCCGCGGCCTATTTTTGGCACACGGAGGCTACTCGCAAAGTCTGGCGCCATTCCGAGTCCGGCGGACGAAGATGGCCGGCCCCACCCCCCAAGGCTATAGCCCACCCGTTTTTGTGGCCTCTTTCCGCTGGACGAACTTGGCGCCCCGGCCTTCGGGCCGGTATTTTTGGGCGCGGCTGTGCCCGCGGCCTATTTTTGGCACAAGGAGGCGCCTCGCAAAGTCTGGCGCCATTCCGAGTCCAGCGGACGAAGTTGGCCAGCCCCACGCCCCAAGGCTATAGCCCACCCGTTTTTGTGGCCTCTTTCCGCTGGACGAACTTGGCGCCCCGGCATTCGGGCGGGTATTTTTGGGCGCGGCTGTGCCGGCGGCCTATTTTTGGCACACGGAGGCGCCTCGCAAAATCTCGCGCCATTCCAAGTCCGGCGGACGAAGTTGGCCAGCCCCACCCCCCAAGGCTATAGCCCACCCGTTTTTGTGGCCTCTTTCCGCTGGACGAACTTGGCGCCCCGGCCTTCGGGCGGGTATTTTTGGGCGCGGCTGTGCCCGCGGCCTATTTTTGGCACACGGAGGCGCCTCGCAAAGTCTCGCGCCATTCCGAGTCCGGCGGACGAAGTTGGCCAGCCCCACGCCCCAAGGCTATAGCCCACCCGTTTTTGTGGCCTCTTTCCGCTGGACGAGATTTGGCGCCGCGGCCTTCGGGCGGGTATTTTTGGGCGCGGCTGTGCCCGCGGCCTATTTTTGGCACACGGAGGCGCCTCGCAAAGTCTGGCGCCATTCCGAGTACGGCGGACGAAGTTGGCCAGCCCCAACCCCCAAGGCTATAGCCCACCCGTTTTTGTGGCCTTTATCCGCTGGACGAACTTGGGGCCGCGGCCTTCGGGCAGGTATTTTTGGGCGCGGCTTTGCCCGCGGCCTATTTTTGGCACACGGAGGCGCCTCGTAAAGTCTCACGCCATTCCGAGTCCGGCGGACGAAGTTGGCCAGCCCCCCCCCCAAGGCTATAGCCCACCCGTTTTTGTGGCCTTTTTCCTCTGGACGAACTTGGCGCCCCAGCCTTCGGGCCGTTATTTTTGGGCGCGGCTGTGCCCGGGGCCAATTTTTGGTACACGGAGGCCGTACGTAAAGTATCGCGCCATTCCGAGTCCGGCGGACGAAGTTGGCTAGCCCCACCCCCCAAGGCTATAGCCCACCTGTTTTTGTGGCCTTTTTCCGCTGGACGAACTTGGCACCGCGGCCTTCGGGCGGGTATTTTTGGGCGCAGCTGTGGCCGCGTCCTATTTTTGACACACGGAGGCGCCTCACAAAGTCTCGCGCCATTCCGAGTCCGGCGGACGAAGTGGGCCAGCCCCACCCCCCAAGGCTATGGCCCACCCATTTTTTTGACCTTTTTCCGCTGGACGAACTTGGCACCGTGGCCTTCGGGCGGGTATTTTTGGGCGCGGTTACGTCCGCGGCCTATTTTTGGCACACGGAGGCTACTCGCAAAGTCTCGCGCCATTCCGAGTCCGGCGGACGAAGATGGCCGGCCCCACCCCCCAAGGCTAAAACCCACCCGTTTTTGTGGCCTTTTTCCGCTGGACGAACTTGGCACCGCGGCCTTCGGGCGGGTATTTTTGGGCGCGGTTACGTCCGCGGCCTATTTTTGGCACACGGAGGCTACTCGCAAAGTCTGGCGCCATTCCGAGTCCGGCGGACGAAGATGGCCGGCCCCACCCCCCAAGGCTATAGCCCACCCGTTTTTGTGGCCTCTTTCCGCTGGACGAACTTGGCGCCCCGGCCTTCGGGCCGGTATTTTTGGGCGCGGCTGTGCCCGCGGCCTATTTTTGGCACAAGGAGGCGCCTCGCAAAGTCTGGCGCCATTCCGAGTCCAGCGGACGAAGTTGGCCAGCCCCACGCCCCAAGGCTATAGCCCACCCGTTTTTGTGGCCTCTTTCCGCTGGAGCCCGAACTTGGCGCCCGGCATTCGGGCGGGTATTTTAGGCGCGGCTGTGCCAGCGGCCTATTTTTGGCACACGGAGGCGCCTCGCAAAATCTCGCGCCATTCCGAGTCCGGCGGACGAGTTGGCCAGCCCCACCCCCAAGGCTATAGCCCACCCGTTCTGTGGCCTTTTTCCGCTGGACGAACTTGGCGCCCCGGCCTTCGGGCGGGTATTTTTCGGCGCGGCAGAGCCCTTGGCAAATTTTAGCCAAACGGAGGCGCCTCGCAAAGTCTCGCGCCATTCCGAGTCCGGCGGACGAAGTTGGCCAGCCCCACGCCCCAAGGCTATAGCCCACCCGTGTTTGTGGCCTCTTTCCGCTGGACGAACTTGGCGCCCCGGCCTTCGGGCGGGTATTTTTGGGCGCGGCTGTGCCCGCGGCCTATTTTTCGCACACGGAGGCGCCTCGCAAAGTCTGGCGCCATTCCGAGTCCGGCGGACGAAGTTGGCCAGCCCCACGCCCCAAGGCTATAGCCCACCCGTTTTTGTGGCCTCTTTCCGCTGGACGAACTTGGCGCCCCGGCCTTCGGGCGGGTATTTTTGGGCGCGGCTGTGCCCGCGGCCTATTTTTGGCACACGGAGGCGCCTCGCAAAGTCTGGCGCCATTCCGATTCCGGCGGACGAAGTTGGCCAGCCCCACGCCCCAAGGCTATAGCCCACCCGTTTTTGTGGCCTCTTTCCGCTGGACGAACTTGGCGCCCCGCCCTCCGGGCGGGTATTTTGGGCGCGGCTGTGCCCGCGGCCTATTTTTGGCACACGGAGGCGCCTCGCAAAGTCTGGCGCCATTCCGAGTCCGGCGGCCGAAGAGGGCCAGCCCCACGCCCCACGGCGATAGCCCACCCGTTGTTGTGGGCTCGTTCCGCGGGACTACCTGGGCGCGCCGGCCTTCGGGCGGGCCTTTGTGGGCGGGTCTGTGCCTGCGGCCTATTTTGGCACACGGAGGCGCCTCGCAAAGTCTCGCGCCATTCCGAGTCCGAGCGGACAAGTGGGCCAGCCCCACGCCCCAAGGCTATAGCCCACCCGTTTTTGTGGCCTCTTTCCGCTGGACGAACTTGGCGCCCCGGCCTTCGGGCGGGTATTTTTGGGCGCGGCTGTGCCCGCGGCCTATTTTTGGCACACGGAGGCGCCTCGCGAAGTCTGGCGCCATTCCGAGTCCGGCGGACGAAGTTGGCCAGCCCCACGCCCCAAGGCTATAGCCCACCCGTTTTTGTGGCCTCTTTCCGCTGGACGAACTTGGCACCCCGGCCTTCGGGCGGGTATTTTTGGGCGCGGCTGTGCCCGCGGCCTATTTTTGGCACACGGAGGCGCCTCGCAAAGTCTGGCGCCATTCCGAGTCCGGCGGAAGAAGTTGGCCAGCCCCACGCCCCAAGGCTATAGCCCACCCGTTTTTGTGGCCTCTTTCCGCTGGACGAACTTGGCGCCCCGGCCTTCGGGCGGGTATTTTTGGGCGCGGCTGTGCCCGCGGCCTAGTTTTGGCACACGGAGGTGCCTCGCAAAGTCTGGCGCCATTCCGAGTCCGGCGGACGAAGTTGGCCAGCCCCACGCCCCAAGGCTATAGCCCACCCGTTTTTGTGGCCTCTTTCCGCTGGACGAACTTGGCGCCCCGGCCTTTGGGCGGGTATTTTTGGGCGCGGCTGTGCCCGCGGCCTATTTTTGGCACACGGAGGCGCCTCGCAAAGTCCCGCGCCATTCCGAGTCCGGCGGACGAAGTTGGCGAGCCCCACGCCCCAAGGCTATAGCCCACCCGTTTTTGTGGCCTCTTTCCGCTGGACGAACTTGGCGCCCCGGCCTTCGGGCGGGTATTTTTGGGCGCGGCTGTGCCCGCGGCCTATTTTTGGCACACGGAGGCGCCTCGCAAAGTCTGGCGCCATTCCGAGTCCGGCGGACGGGTTGGCCAGCCCCACGCCCCAAGGCTATAGCCCACCCGTTTTTGTGGCCTCTTTCCGCTGGACGAACTTGGCGCCCCGGCCTTCGGGCGGGTATTTTTGGGCGCGGCTGTGCCCGCGGCCTATTTTTGGCACACGGAGGCGCCTCGCAAAGTCTGGCGCCATTCCGAGTCCGGCAGACGAAGTTGGCCAGCCCCACGCCCCAAGGCTATAGCCCACCCGTTTTTGTGGCCTCTTTCCGCTGGACGAACTTGGCGCCCCGGCCTTCGGGCGGGTATTTTTGGGCGCGGCTGTGCCCGCGGCCTATTTTTGGCACACGGAGGCGCCTCGCAAAGTCTCGCGCCATTCCGAGTCCGGCGGACGAAGTTGGCCAGCCCCACCCCCCAAGGCTATAGCCCACCCGTTTTTGTGGCCTCTTTCCGCTGGACGAACTTGGCGCCCCGGCCTTCGGGCGGGAATTTTTGGACGCGGCTGTGCCCGCGGCCTATTTTTGGCACACGGAGGCGCCTCGCAAAGTATGGCACCATTCCGAGTCCGGCGGACGAAGTTGGCCAGCCCCACGCCCCAAGGCTATAGCCCACCCGTTTTTGTGGCCTCTTTCCGCTGGACGAACTTGGCGCCCCGGCCTTCGGGCGGGTATTTTTGGGCGCGGCTGTGCCCGCGGCCTATTTTTGGCACACGGAGGTGCCTCGCAAAGTCTCGCGCCATTCCGAGTCCGGCGGACGAAGTTGGCCAGCCGCACGCCCCAAGGCTATAGCCCACCCGTTTTTGTGGCCTCTTTCCGCTGGACGAACTTGGCGCCCCGGCCTTCGGGCGGGTATTTTTGGGCGCGGCTGTGCCCGCGGCCTATTTTTGGCACACGGAGGCGCCTCGCAAAGTCTGTCGCCATTCCGAGTCCGGCGGACGAAGTTGGCCAGCCCCACGCCCCAAGGCTATAGCCCACCCGTTTTTGTGGCCTCTTTCCGCTGGACGAACTTGGCGCCCCGGCCTTCGGGCGGGTATGTTACGGCCCGCCTGTGCCCGCGGCCTATTTTTGGCACACTGAGAGCCTCGCAAAGTCTGGCGCCATTCCGAGTCCGGCGGACGAAGTTGGCCAGCCCCACGCCCCAAGGCTATAGCCCACCCGTTTTTGTGGCCTCTTTCCGCTGGACGAACTTGGCGCCCCGGCCTTCGGGCGGGTATTTTTGGGCGCGGCTGTGCCCGCGGCCTATTTTTGGCACACGGAGGCGCCTCGCAAAGTCTGGCGCCATTCCGAGTCCGGCGGACACAGGTTGGCAAGCCCCACGCCCCAAGGCTATAGCCCACCCGTTTTTGTGGCCTTTTTCCGCTGGACGAACTTGGCGCCCCGGCCTTCGGGCGGGTATTTTTGGGCGCGGCTGTGCCCGCGGCCTATTTTTGGCACACGGAGGCGCCTCGCAAAGTCTCGCGCCATTCCGAGTCCGGCGGACGAAGTCGGCCAGACCCACCCCCCAAGGCTATAGCCCACCCGTTTTTGTGGCCATTTTCCGCTGGACGAACTTGGCGCCCCGGCCTTCGGGAGGGTATTTTTGGGCGAGGCTGTGCCCGCGGCCTTTTTTTGGCACGCGGAGGTGCCTCGTAAAGTCTCGCGCCATTCCGAGTACGGCGGACGAAGTTGGGGAGCCCCACCCCCCAAGGCTATAGCCCACCCGTTTTTGTGGCCATTTTCCGCTGGACGAACTTGGGGCCCCGTCCTTCGGGCGGGTATTTTTGGGCGCGGCTGTGCCCGCGGCCTATTTTAGGTACACGGAGGTGTCTCTCAAAGTCTCGCGCCATTCCCAGTCCGGCGGACGAAGTTGGCCAGGCCCAACCCCCAAGGCTATAGCCCACCCGTTTTTGTGGCCATTTTCCGCGGGACGAACTTGGCGCCCCGGCCTTCGGGCAGGTATTTTTGGGCGTGGCTGTGCCCGCGGCCTATTTTCGGCACACGGAGGCGCCTCGCAAAGTCTCGCGCCATTCCGAGTCCGGCGGACGAAGTTGGCCAGCCACACCCCCCAAGGCTATAGCCAACCCGTTTTTGTGGCCTTTTTCCGCTGGACGAACTTGGCGCCCCGGCCTTCGGGCGTGTATTTTTGGGCGCGGCTGTGCCCGTGGCCTATTTTCGGCACACGGAGGCGCCTCGCAAAGTCTCGTGCCATTCCGAGTCCGGCGGACGAAGTTGGCCAGCCCCACCCCCCAAGGCTATAGCCCACCCGTTTTTGTGGCCTTTTTCCGCTGGACGAACTTGGGGCCCCGTCCTTCGGGCGGGTATTTTTGGGCGAGGCTGTGCCCGCGGCCTATTTTTGGCACACGGAGGCGCCTCGTAAAGTCTCGCGCCATTCCGAGGCCGGCGGACGAAGTTGGGCAGCCCCACCCCCCAAGGCTATAGCCCACCCGTTTTTGTGGCCATTTTCCGCTGGACGAACTTGGGGCCCCGTCCTTCGGGCGGGTATTTTTGGGCGCGGCTGTGCCCGCGGCCTATTTTTGGCACACGGAGGCGCCTCGCAAAGTCTCGCGCCATTCCGAGTCCGGCGGACGAAGTCGGCCACACCCACCCCCCAAGGCTATAGCCCACCCGTTTTTGTGGCCATTTTCCGCTGGACGAACTTGGCGCCCCGGCCTTCGGGCGGGTATTTTTGGGCGAGGCTGTGCCCGCGACCTATTTTTGGTACACGGAGGCGCCTCGTAAAGTCTCGCGCCATTCCGAGTCCGGCGGACGAATTTGGGGACCCCACCCCCCAAGGCTATAGCCCACCCGTTTTTGTGGCCATTTTCCGCTGGACGAACTTGGGGCCCCGTCCTTCGGGCGGGTATTTTTGGGCGCGGCTGTGCCCGCGGCCTATTTTAGGTACACGGAGGTGTCTCGCAAAGTCTCGCGCCATTCCGAGTCCGGCGGACGAAGTTGGCCAGCCCCAACCCCCAAGGCTATAGCCCACCCGTTTTTGTGGCCATTTTCCGCGGGACGAACTTGGCGCCCCGGCCTTCGGGCAGGTATTTTTGGGCGTGGCTGTGCCCGCGGCCTATTTTCGGCACACGGAGGCGCCTCGCAAAGTCTCGCGCCATTCCGAGTCCGGCGGACGAAGTTGGCCAGCCCCACCCCCCAAGGCTATAGCCAACCCGTTTTTGTGGCCTTTTTCCGCTGGACGAACTTGGCGCCCCGGCCTTCGGGCGTGTATTTTTGGGCGCGGCTGTGTCCGTGGCCTATTTTCGGCACACGGAGGCGCCTCGCAAAGTCTCGTGCCATTCCGAGTCCGGCGGACGAAGTTGGCCAGCCCCACCCCCCAAGGCTATAGCCACCCGTTTTTGTGGCCTTTTTCCGCTGGACGAACTTGGGGCCCCGTCCTTCGGGCGGGTATTTTTGGGCGAGGCTGTGCCCGCGGCCTATTTTTGGCACACGGAGGTGCCTCGTAAAGTCTCGCGCCATTCCGAGGCCGGCGGACGAAGTTGGGCAGCCCCTCCCCCCAAGGCTATAGCCCACCCGTTTTTGTGGCCATTTTCCGCTGGACGAACTTGGGGCCCCGTCCTTCGTGCGGGTATTTTTGGGCGCGGCTGTGCCCGCGGCCTATTTTTGGCACACGGAGGCGCCTCGCAAAGTCTCGCGCCATTCCGAGTCCGGCGGACGAAGTCGGCCACACCCACCCCCCAAGGCTATAGCCCACCCGTTTTTGTGGCCATTTTCCGCGGGACGAACTTGGCGCCCCGGCCTTCGGGCGGGTATTTTTGGGCGTGGCTGTGGCCGCGGCCTATTTTCGGCACACGGAGGCGCCTCGCAAAGTCTCGCGCCATTCCGAGTCCGGCGGACGAAGTTGGCCAGCCCCACCCCCCAAGGCTATAGCCAACCCGTTTTTGTGGCCTTTTTCCGCTGGACGAACTTGGCGCCCTTGCCTTCGGGCGTGTATTTTTGGGCGCGGCTGTGGCCGTGGCCTATTTTCGGCACACGGAGGCGCCTCGCAAAGTCTCGCGCCATTCCGAGTCCGGCGGACAAAGTTGGCCAGCCCCTCCCCCCTAGGCAATAGCCCACCCGTTTTTTGGCCATGTTTCCGCTGGGGGGTTTGGGCGCGCCGACCTTGGGGGGGTTATTTTTGGATGCCGCTGTGCCCGCGGCCTATTTTTGGCACGCGGGGGCCGCTCGTAAAGTCTCGACCCATTCCTAGTCCGGCGGACGAAGTCGGCCAGCTCCTCCCACCAAGGCTATAGCCCACCCATTTTTTGGCCATTTTTCCGCTGGACGAACTTGGCGCCCCGGCCTTCGGGCGGTTATTTTTGGGTGTGGCTGTGCCCGCGGCCTATTTTTGGCATACGGAGGCCACTCGCAAAGTCTCGCCCCATTCCGAGTACGGCGGACGAAGTTGGCCAGCCCCTCCCCCCAAGGCTATAGCCCACCCGTTTTTTGCCAATTTTCCGCTGGACGAACTTGGCGCCCCGGCCTTCGGGCAGTTATTTTTGGGCGCGGCCATGTCCACGGCCTATTTTTGGCACCCGGAGGCCGCTCGCAAAGTCTCGCCCCATTCCGAGTCCGGCGGACGAAGTTGGCCAGCCCCTCCCCCCAAGGCTATAGCCCACCCGTTTTTTGGCCATTTTTCCGCTGGACGAACTTGGCGCCCCGGCCTTCGGGCGGTGATTTTTGGGCGCGGCTGTGCCCGCGGCCTATTTTTGGCTCGCGGAGGCCACTCGCAAAGTCTCGCTCCATTCCGAGTCCGGCGGACGAAGTTGGCCAGCCCCTCCCCCCAAGGCTATAGCCCACCCGTTTTTTGGCCATTTTTCCGCTGGACGAACTTGGCGCCCCGGCCTTCGGGCGGTTAGTTTCGTGCGCGGCTGTGCCCACGGCCTATTTTTGGCACGCGGAGGCCACCCGCAAAGTCTCGCCCCATTCCGAGTCCGGCGGACGAAGTTGGCCAGCCCCTCCCCCCAAGGCTATAGCCCACCCGTTTATTGGCCATTTTTCCGCTGGGGGGTTTGGGCGCGCCGACCTTCGGGCTGTTATTTTTGGGCGCAGCTGTGCCGGTGGCCTATTTTTAGCGCGCGGAGGCCACTGGCAAAGTCTCACCCCGTTCCGAGTCCGGCGGACGAAGTTGGCCAGCCCCTCCCCCCAAGGTTATAGCCCACCCGTTTTTTGCCATTTTTCCGCTGGGCGAACTTGGCGCCCCGGCCTTCGGGCAGTTATTTTTGTGCGCGGCCATGCCCGCGGCCTATTTTTGGCACCCGGAGGCCGCTCGCAAAGTCTAGCCCCATTCCGAGTCCGGCGGACGAAGTTGGCCAGCCCCTCCCCCCAAGGCTATAGCCCACCCGTTTTTTGGCCCTTTTTCCCCTGGACGAACTCTGTGCCCCGGCCTTCGGCCGGTTATTTTTGAGCGCGGCTGTGCCCGGGTCCTATTTTTGGCGTACGGAGGCTGCTCGCAAATTCTCGCACCATTCCGCGTCCAGGGGACGAAGTCGGCCAGCACCACCCCCCAAGGCTATAGCCCACCCGTTTTTGTGGCCGTTTTCCGCTGGACGAACATGGCGCCCCGGCCTTCGGGCGGTTATTTTTGGGCGCGGCTGTGCTCGTGTCCTATTTTTGGCACGTAGAGGCCGCTCGCAAAGTCTCGCCCCATTGCGAGTCCGGCGGACGAAGTTGGCCAGCCCCTCCCCCCAAGGCTATAGCCCACCCATTTTTTGACCATTTTTCCGCCGGGGGGTTTCGGCGCGCCGACCTTCGGGCAGTTATTTTTGGGTGCGCCTTTGCCCGTGGCCTATTTTTGGCACGCGGAGGCCGCTCGCAAAGTCTTGCCCCATTCCGAGTCCGGCGGACGAAGTTGGCCAGCCCCTCCCGCCAAGGCTATAGCCCACCCGTTTTTTGGCCATTTTTCCGCTGGGGGGTTTGGGTACGCCGACCTTCGCGCGGTTATTTTTGGGTGCGGCTGTGCTCGTGTCCTATTTTTGGCACGCAGAGGCCGCTCGCAAAGTCTCGCCCCATTCCTAGTCCGGCGGACGAAGTTGGCCAGCCCCTCCCCCCAAGGCTATAGCCCACCCATTTTTTGACCATTTTTCCGCCGGGGGGTTTCGGCGCGCCGACCTTCGGGCAGTTATTTTTGGGTGCGGCTTTGCCCGTGGCCTATTTTTGGCACGCGGAGGCCGCTCGCAAAGTCTCGCCCCATTCCGAGTCCGGCGGACGAAATTGGCCAGCCCCTCCCCCCAAGGCTATAGCCCACCCGTTTTTTGTCCATTTTTCCGCTGGACGAACTTGGCGCCCTGGCCTTCGGACGGTTATTTTTGGGCGCGGCTGTGCCCGCAGCCTATTTTTGGCACGCGGAGGCCGCTCGCAAAGTCTCGCCCCATTCCGAGTCCGGCGGACGAAGTTGGCCAGCCTCTCCCCCCAAGGCTATAGCCCACCCGTTTTTTGGCCATTTTTCCGCTGGACGAACTTGGCGCCCCGGCCTTCGGGCGGTTATTTTTGGGCGCGGCTGTGCCTGCAGCCTAATTTTGGCACGCGGAGGCTGCTCGCAAAGTCTCGACCGATTCCGAGTCCGGCGGACGAAGTTGGCCTGCCCCTCCCCCCAAGGCTATAGCCCACCTGTTTTTTGGCCATTTTTCCGCTGGACGAACTTGGCGCCCCGGCCTTCGGGCGGTTATTTTTGGGCGCGGCTGTGCCCGCGGCCTATTTTTGGCACGCGGAGGCCGCTCGCAAAGTCTCGCGCCATTCCGAGTCCGGCGGACGAAGTTGGCCATCCCCACCCCCCAAGGCTATAGCCCACCCGTTTTTGTGGCCTTTTTCCGCTGGACGAACTTGGTACCCCGGCCTTCGGGCGGTTATTTATGGGCGCGGCTGTGCCCGGGGCCTATTTTTTGCACACGGAGGCTGCTCGCAAAGTCTCGCGCCATTCCGAGTCCGGCGGACGAAGTTGGCCATCCCCACCCCCCAAGGCTATAGCCCACCCGTTTTTGTGGCCTTTTTCCGCTGGACGAACTTGGCGCCCCGGCCTTCGGGCGGTTATTTTTGGGCGCGGCTGTGCCCGGGGCCTATTTTTGGCACACGGAGGCCGCTCGCAAAGTCTCGCGCCATTCCGAGTCCGGCGGACGAAGTTGGCCATCCCCACCCCCCAAGGCTATAGCCCACCCGTTTTTGTGGCCTTTTTCCGCTGGACGAACTTGGCGCCCCGGCCTTCGGGCGGTTATTTTTGGGCGCGGCTGTTACCGGGGCCTATTTTTCGCACACGGAGGCCACTCGCAAAGTCTCGCGCCATTCCGAGTCCGGCGGATGAAGTTGGCCAGCCCCACCCCCCAAGGCTATAGCCCACCCGTTTTTGTGGCCTTTTTCCGCTGGACGAACTTGGCGCCCCGGCCTTCGGGCGGTTATTTTTGGGCGCGGCTGTGTCCGCGGCCTATTTTTGGCACGCGGAGGCCGCTCGGAAAGTCCCACCCTATTCCGAGTCCGGCGGACGAAGTTGGCCAGCCCCTCCCCCCAAGGCTATTGCCCACCCGTTTTTTGGCCATTTTTCCGCTGGGGGGTTTGGGCGCGCCGACCTTCGGGCGTTTATTTTTGGGCGTGGCTGCGCCCGCATCCTAGTTTTGGCACGCAGAGGCCGCTCGCAAAGTCTCGCCCCATTCCGAGTCCGGCGGACGAAGTTGACCAGCCCCTCCCCCCAAGGCTATAGCCCACCCGTTTTTTGGCCATTTTTCCGCTGGGGGGTTTGGGTGCGCCGACCTTCGCGTGGTTATTTTTGGGCGCGGCTGTGCCCGCGGCCTAATTTTGGCACGCGGAGGCTGCTCGCAAAGTCTCGACCGATTCCGAGACCGGCGGACGAAGTGGGCCGGCCCCTCCCCCCAAGGCTATGTTCCACCCGTTTTTTGGCCATTTTTCCGCTGGACGAACTTGGCGCCCCGTCCTCCGGGCAGTTATTTTTGGGCGCAGCTCTGCCCGCGGCCTAATTTTGGCACGCGAAGGCCACTCACAAAGTCTCGCCCCATTCCGAGTCCGGCGGACGAAGTTGGCCAGCCCCTCCCCCCAAGGCTATAGCCCACCCGTTTTTTGGCCATTTTTCCGCTGGACGAACTTGGCGCACCGGCCTTCGGGCGGTTATTTTTGAGCGCGGCTGTGTCCGCGGCCTATTTTTGGCACGCGGAGGCCGTTCGCAAAGACTCGCCCCATTCCGAGTCCGGCGGACGAAATTGGCCAGCCCCTCCCCCCAAGGCTATAGCCCACCCGTTTTTTGGCCATTTTTCCGCTGGACGAACTTGGCGCCCCGGCCTTCGGGCGGTTATTTTTGGGCACGGATGTACCCACGGCCTATTTTTAGCACACGAAGGCCGCTCACAAAGTCTCGCCCCATTCCGAGTCCGGCTGACGAAATTGGCGAGCCCCTCCCCCCAAGGCTATAGCCCACCCGTTTTTTGGCAATTTTTCCGTTGGACGAACATGGCGCCCCGGCCTTCGGGCGGTTATTTTTGGGTGCGGCTGTGCCCGCGGCCTATTTTTGGCATGCGGAGGCCGCTCGCAATGTCTCGCCCCATTCCGAGTCCGGCTGACGAAGTTGGCCAGCCCCTCCCCCCAAGGCTATAGCCCACCCGTTTTTTGCCCATTTTTCCGCTGGACGAACTTGGCGCCCCGGCCTTCGGGCGGTTATTTTTGGGCACGGCTGTTCCCGCGGCCTATTTTTGGCACGCGGAGGTGGCTCGCAAAGTCTCGCACCATTCCGAGTCCGGCGGACGAAGTTGGCCAGCCCCTCCCCCCAAGGCTATAGCCCACCCGTTTTTTGGCAATTTTTCCGTTGGACGAACATGGCGCCCCGGCCTTCGGGCGGTTATTTTTGGGTGCGGCTGTGCCCGCGGCCTATTTTTGGCACGCGGAGGCCGCTCGCAAAGTCTCGCCCCATTCCGAGTCCGGCGGACGAAGTGGGCCGGCCACTCCCCCCAAGGCTATGTTCCACCCGTTTTTTGGCAATTTTTCCACTGGATGAACTTGGCGCCCCGTCCTCCGGGCAGTTATTTTTGGGCGCAGCTCTGCCCGCGGCCTAATTTTGGCACGCGAAGGCCGCTCACAAAGTCTCGCCCCATTCCGAGTCCGGCGGACGAAGTGGGCCAGCCCCTCTCCCCAAGGCTATAGCCCACCCCTTTTTTGGCCATTTTTCCGCTGGGGGGTTTGGGCGCGCCGGCCTTCGGGCGGTTATTTTTGGGTGCAGCTGTGACCGCGGCCAATTTTTGGTACGCGGAGGCCGCTCGCAAAGTCTCGCCCCATTTCGAGTCCGGCGGACGAAGTGGGCCAGCCCCTCCCCCCAAGGCTATAGCCCACCCGTTTTTTGGCCATTTTTCCGCTGGACGAACTTGGCGCCACAGCCTTCAGGCGTTTATTTTTGGGCGCGGCTGTGCCCGCGGCCAAATTTTGGCACGCGGAGGCCGCTCGCAAAGTCTCGCCCCATTCCGAGTCCGGCGGACGAAGTTGGCCAGCCCCTCCCCGCAAGGCTATAGCCCACCCGTTTTTTGGCCATTTTTCCGCTGGGGGGTTTGGGCGCAACGACCTTCGGCGGCTTATTTTTGGGCCCGGCTGTGCCCGTGGCCTATTTCTGGCACGCGGAGGCTGCTCGCAAAGTCTCGCCCCATTCTGAGTCTGGCGGACGAAGTGGGCCAGCCCCTCCCCCCAAGGCTATAGCCCACCCGTTTTTTGGCCATTTTTCCGCTGGACAAACATGGCGCCCCTGCCTTCGGGCGGTTATTTTTGGGCGCGGCTGTGCCAGCAGCCTATTTTTGGCACGCGGAGGCCGCTCGCAATGTCTCGCCCCATTCCGAGTCCGGCGGACGAAGTTGGCCAGCCCCTCACCCCAAGGTTATAGCCCACCCGTTTTTTGGCCATTTTTTCGCTGGACGAACTTGGCGCCCCGGCCTTCGGGCGGTTATTTTTGGGCCCGGCTGTGCCCGTGGCCTATTTCTGGCACGCGGAGGCTGCTCGCAAAGTCTCGCCCCATTCTGAGTCTGGCGGACGAAGTGGGCCAGCCACTCCCCCCAAGGCTATAGCCCACCCGTTTTTTGTCCATTTTTCCGCTGGACAAACATGGCGCCCCGGCCTTCGGGCGGTTATTTTTGGGCGCGGCTGTGTCCGCGGCCTATTTTTGGCACGCGGAGGCCGCTCGCAAAGTCTCACCCCATTCCGAGTCCGGCGGACGAAGTTGGCCAGCCCCTCCCCGCAAGACTATAGCCAACCCGTTTTTTGGCCATTTTTCCGCTGGGGGGTTTGGGCGCAACGACCTTCGGCGGGTTATTTTTGGGCCCGGCTGTGCCCGTGGCCTATTTCTGGCACGCGGAGGCTACTCGCAAAGTCTCGCCCCATTCTGAGTCTGGCGGACGAAGTGGGCCAGCCCCTCCCCCCAAGGCTATAGCCTACCCGTTTTTTGGCCATTTTTCCGCTGGACAAACATGGCTCCCCGGCCTTCGGGCGGTTATTTTTGTGCGCGCCTGTGCCCGCGGCCTATTTTTGGCACGCGGAGGTTGCTCGCAATGTCTCGCCCCATTCCAAGTCCGGCGGACGAAGTTGGCCAGCCCCTCCCCCCAAGGCTATAGCCCACCCGTTTTTTGGCCATTTTTCCGCTGGACGAACTTGGCGCCCCGGCCTTCGGGTGGTTATTTTTGGGCCCGGCTGTGCCCGTGGCCTATCTTTGGCACGCGGAGGCCGCTCGCAAAGTCTCGCCCAATTCCGAGTCCAGCGGACGTAGTTGGCCAGCCCCTCCCCCCAAGGCTATAGCCCACCCATTTTTTGGCCATTTTTGCGCTGGTGGGTTTGGGCGCGCTGGTCTTCGGGCGGTTATTTTTGGGTTCGGCTGCGGCCGCGGCCTATTTTTGGCACGCGAAGGCCGTTCGTAAAGTCTCGGCCCATTCCGAGTCCGGCGGACGAAGTTGGCCAGCCCCTCCCCCCAAGGCTATAGCCCACCCCTTTTTTGGCCATATTTCCGCTGGGGGGTTTGGGCGTACCGGCCTTCGGGCGGTTATTTTTGGGCGCGGCTGTGACTGCGGCCTATTTGTGGCACGGGAGGCCGCTCGCAAAGTCTCGCCCCATTCCGAGTCCGGCGGACGAAGTTGGCCAGCCCCTCCCCCCAAGGCTATAGCCCACCCGCTTTTTGGCCATTTTTCCGCTGGACGAACTTGGCGCCCCGGCCTTCGGGCGGTTATTTTTGGGCCCGGCTGTGCCCGTGGCCTATCTCTGGCACACGGAGGCCGCTCGCAAAGTCTCACCCCATTCCGAGTCCGGCGGTCGAAGTTGGCCAGCCCCTCCCCCCAAGGCTATGGCCCACCCGTTTTTTGACCATTTTTCAGCTCGACGAACTTGGCGCCCTGGCCTTCGGGTGGTTATTTTTGGACACGGCTGTGCCAGCGGCCTATTTTTGGCACGCGGAGGCCGCTCGCAAAGTCTCACCCAATTCCGAGTCCAGCGGACATAGTTGGCCAGCCCCTCCCCCCAAGGCTATAGCCCACCCATTTTTTGGCCATTTTTTCGCTGGTGGGTTTGGGCGCGCTGGCCTTCGGGCGGTTATTTTTGGGTTCGGCTGCGGCCGCAGCCTATTTTTGGCACGCGGAGGCCGCTCGCAAAGTCTCAGCCCATTCCGAGTCCGGCGGACGAAGTGGGCCAGCCCCTCCCCCCAAGGCTATAGCCCACCCCTTTTTTGGCCATTTTTCCGCTGGGGGGTTTGGGCGCACCGGCCTTCGGGCGGTTATTTTTGGGCGCGGCTGTGACTGCGGCCTATTTGTGGCACGGGAGGCCGCTCGCAAAGTCTCGCCCCATTCCGAGTCCGGCGGACGAAGTTGGCCAGCCCCTCCCCCCAAGGCTATAGCCCACCCGTTTTTTGGCCATTTTTCCGCTGGACGAACTTGGCGCCCCGGCCTTCGGGCGGTTATTTTTGGGCCCGGCTGTGCCCGTGGCCTATCTCTGGCACACGGAGGCCGCTCGCAAAGTCTCACCCCATTCCGAGTCCGGCGGTCGAAGTTGGCCAGCCCCTCCCCCCAAGGCTATGGCCCACCCGTTTTTTGACCATTTTTCAGCTCGACGAACTTGGCGCCCTGGCCTTCGGGTGGTTATTTTTGGACACGGCTGTGCCAGCGGCCTATTTTTGGCACGCGGAGGCCGCTCGCAAAGTCTCACCCCATTCCGAGTCCGGCGGTCGAAGTTGGCCAGCCCCTCCCCCCAAGGCTATGGCCCACCCGTTTTTTGACCATTTTTCCGCTGGACAAACATGGCGCCCCTGCCTTCGGGCGGTTATTTTTGGGCGCGGCTGTGCCAGCAGCCTATTTTTGGCACGCGGAGGCCGCTCGCAATGTCTCGCCCCATTCCGAGTCCGGCGGACGAAGTTGGCCAGCCCCTCACCCCAAGGTTATAGCCCACCCGTTTTTTGGCCATTTTTTCGCTGGATGAACTTGGCGCCCCGGCCTTCGGGCGGTTATTTTTGGGTTCGGCTGCGGCCGCAGCCTATTTTTGGCACGCGGAGGCCGCTCGCAAAGTCTCAGCCCATTCCGAGTCCGGCGGACGAAGTGGGCCAGCCCCTCCCCCCAAGGCTATAGCCCACCCCTTTTTTGTCCATTTTTCCGCTGGGGGGTTTGGGCGCACCGGCCTTCGGGCGGTTATTTTTGGGTGCGGCTGTGACCGCGGACTATTTTTGGCACGCGGAGGCCGCTCGCAAAGTCTCACCCCATTCCGAGTCCGGCGGACGAAGTTGGCCAGCCCCTCCCCGCAAGACTATAGCCAACCCGTTTTTTGGCCATTTTTCCGCTGGGGGGTTTGGGCGCAACGACCTTCGGCGGGTTATTTTTGGGCCCGGCTGTGCCCGTGGCCTATTTCTGGCACGCGGAGGCTACTCGCAAAGTCTCGCCCCATTCTGAGTCTGGCGGACGAAGTGGGCCAGCCCCTCCCCCCAAGGCTATAGCCTACCCGTTTTTTGGCCATTTTTCCGCTGGACAAACATGGCTCCCCGGCCTTCGGGCGGTTATTTTTGTGCGCGCCTGTGCCCGCGGCCTATTTTTGGCACGCGGAGGTTGCTCGCAATGTCTCGCCCCATTCCGAGTCCGGCGGACGAAGTTGGCCAGCCCCTCCCCCCAAGGCTATAGCCCACCCGTTTTTTGGCCATTTTTCCGCTGGACGAACTTGGCGCCCCGGCCTTCGGGTGGTTATTTTTGGGCCCGGCTGTGCCCGTGGCCTATCTTTGGCACGCGGAGGCCGCTCGCAAAGTCTCGCCCAATTCCGAGTCCAGCGGACGTAGTTGGCCAGCCCCTCCCCCCAAGGCTATAGCCCACCCATTTTTTGGCCATTTTTGCGCTGGTGGGTTTGGGCGCGCTGGTCTTCGGGCGGTTATTTTTGGGTTCGGCTGCGGCCGCGGCCTATTTTTGGCACGCGAAGGCCGTTCGTAAAGTCTCGGCCCATTCCGAGTCCGGCGGACGAAGTTGGCCAGCCCCTCCCCCCAAGGCTATAGCCCACCCCTTTTTTGGCCATATTTCCGCTGGGGGGTTTGGGCGTACCGGCCTTCGGGCGGTTATTTTTGGGCGCGGCTGTGACTGCGGCCTATTTGTGGCACGGGAGGCCGCTCGCAAAGTCTCGCCCCATTCCGAGTCCGGCGGACGAAGTTGGCCAGCCCCTCCCCCCAAGGCTATAGCCCACCCGCTTTTTGGCCATTTTTCCGCTGGACAAACATGGCGCCCCGGCCTTCGGGCGGTTATTTTTGGGCGCGGCTGTGTCCGCGGCCTATTTTTGGCACGCGGAGGCCGCTCGCAAAGTCTCACCCCATTCCGAGTCCGGCGGACGAAGTTGGCCAGCCCCTCCCCGCAAGACTATAGCCAACCCGTTTTTTGGCCATTTTTCCGCTGGGGGGTTTGGGCGCAACGACCTTCGGCGGGTTATTTTTGGGCCCGGCTGTGCCCGTGGCCTATTTCTGGCACGCGGAGGCTACTCGCAAAGTCTCGCCCCATTCTGAGTCTGGCGGACGAAGTGGGCCAGCCCCTCCCCCCAAGGCTATAGCCTACCCGTTTTTTGGCCATTTTTCCGCTGGACAAACATGGCTCCCCGGCCTTCGGGCGGTTATTTTTGTGCGCGCCTGTGCCCGCGGCCTATTTTTGGCACGCGGAGGTTGCTCGCAATGTCTCGCCCCATTCCGAGTCCGGCGGACGAAGTTGGCCAGCCCCTCCCCCCAAGGCTATAGCCCACCCGTTTTTTGGCCATTTTTCCGCTGGACGAACTTGGCGCCCCGGCCTTCGGGTGGTTATTTTTGGGCCCGGCTGTGCCCGTGGCCTATCTTTGGCACGCGGAGGCCGCTCGCAAAGTCTCGCCCAATTCCGAGTCCAGCGGACGTAGTTGGCCAGCCCCTCCCCCCAAGGCTATAGCCCACCCATTTTTTGGCCATTTTTGCGCTGGTGGGTTTGGGCGCGCTGGTCTTCGGGCGGTTATTTTTGGGTTCGGCTGCGGCCGCGGCCTATTTTTGGCACGCGAAGGCCGTTCGTAAAGTCTCGGCCCATTCCGAGTCCGGCGGACGAAGTTGGCCAGCCCCTTCCCCCAAGGCTATAGCCCACCCCTTTTTTGGCCATTTTTCCGCTGGGGGGTTTGGGCGCACCGGCCTTCGGGCGGTTATTTTTGGGCGCGGCTGTGACCGCGGCCTATTTTTCGCACGGGAGGCCGCTCGCAAAGTCTCGCCCCATTCCGAGTCCGGCGGACGAAGTTGGCCAGCCCCTCCCCCCAAGGCTATAGCCCACCCGCTTTTTGGCCATTTTTCCGCTGGACGAACTTGGCGCCCCGGCCTTCGGGCGGTTATTTTTGGGCCCGGCTGTGCCCGTGGCCTATCTCTGGCACACGGAGGCCGCTCGCAAAGTCTCACCCCATTCCGAGTCCGGCGGTCGAAGTTGGCCAGCCCCTCCCCCCAAGGCTATGGCCCACCCGTTTTTTGACCATTTTTCCGCTCGACGAACTTGGCGCCCTAGCCTTCGGGTGGTTATTTTTGGACACGGCTGTGCCAGCGGCCTATTTTTGGCACGCGGAGGCCGCTCGCAAAGTCTCACCCAATTCCGAGTCCAGCGGACATAGTTGGCCAGCCCCTCCCCCCAAGGCTATAGCCCACCCATTTTTTGGCCATTTTTGCGCTGGTGGGTTTGGGCGCGCTGGCCTTCGGGCGATTATTTTTGGGTTCGGGTGCGGCCGCGGCCTATTTTTGGCACGCGGAGGCCGCTCGCAAAGTCTCGGCCCATTCCGAGTCCGGCGGACGAAGTTGGCCAGCCCCTCCCCCCAAGGCTATAGCCCACCCCTTTTTTGGCCATTTTTCCGCTGGGGGGTTTGGGCGCACCGGCCTTCGGGCGGTTATTTTTGGGTGCGGCTGTGACCGCGGACTATTTTTGGCACGCGAGGCCGCTCGCAAAGTCTCGCCCCATTCCGAGTCCGGCGGACGAAGTGGGCCAGCCCCACACCCCAAGGCTATAGCCCACCCGTTTTTGTGGCCTTTTTCCGCTGGACGAACTTGGCGCCCCAGCCTTCGGGCAGTTATTTTTGGGCGTGGCTGTGCCCGGGGCCTATTTCTGGCACATGGAGGCCGCTCGCAAAGTCTCACCCCATTCCGAGTCCAGCGGACGAAGTTGGCCAGCCCCTCCCCCCAAGGCTATAGCCCACCCCTTTTTTGGCCATTTTTCCGCTGGGGGGTTTGGGCGCGCCGGCCCTCGGGCGGTTATTTTTGGGTGCAGCTGTGACCGCGGCCAATTTTTGGTACGCGGAGGCCGCTCGCAAAGTCTCGCCCCATTTCGAGTCCGGCGGGAGAGTTGGCCAGCCCCACCCCCAAGGCTATAGCCCACCCGTTTTTGGCCATTTTTCCGCTGGGACGAACTTGGCGCCACAGCCTTCGGGCGGTTATTTTTGGCGCGGCTGTGCCCGCGGAGCCAATTTTTTGCGGCACGCGGAGGCCGCTCGCGGAAAGTCTCGCCTCCCCGCCATTCCGAGTCCCGCGGACGAAGTTGGCCAGCCCCACCTTCGGCGCAAGGCTATAGCCCACCCTATTTTTTGTGGCCTTTTTCCGCTGGGAGCCCTCCCCCCAAGGCTATAGCCCACCCGCGTTTTTGGCGGACAAACGGCTGCCTTCGGGCGGTTATTTTTGGGCGCGGCTGTGCCCGTGGCCTATTTTTGGCACGCGGAGGCCGCTCGCAAAGTCTCGCCCCATTCCGAGTCCGGCGGACGAAGTTGGCCAGCCCCTCCCCCCAAGGCTATAGCCCACCCGTTTTTTGGCCATTTTTCCGCTGGACGAACTTGGCGCCCCGGCCTTCGGGTGGTTATTTTTGGGCGCGGCTGTGCCCGCGGCCTATTTTTGGCACACGGAGGCCGCTCGCAAAGTCTCGCGCCATTCCGAGTCCGGCGGACGAAGTTGGCCAGCCCCTCCCCCCAAGGCTATAGCCCACCCGTTTTTTGGCCATTTTTCCGCTGGACGAACTTGGCGCCCCGGCCTTCGGGCGGTTATTTTTGGGCGCGGCTGTGCCCGGGGCCTATTTTTGGCACGCGGAGGCCGCTCGCAAAGTCTCGCCCCATTCCGAGTCCGGCGGACGAAGTTGGCCAGCCCCACCCCCAAGGCTATAGCCCACCCGGTTTTGTGGCCTTTTTCCGCTGGACGAAGTTGGCGCCCCGGCCTTCGGGCGGTTATTTTTAGACGCGGCTGTGCCCGGGGCCTATTTTTGGCACACGGAGGCCGCTCGCAAAGTCTCGCCCCATTCCGAGTCCGGCGGACGAAGTTGGCCAGCCCCACCCCCCATGGCTATAGCCCACCCGTTTTGTGGCCTTTTTCCGCTGGACGAACTTGGCGCCCCGGCCTTCGGGGGGTTATTTTTGGGCGCGGCTGTGCCCGGGGCCTAGTTTTGGCACAAGGACGCCGCTCACAAAGTCTCGCGCCATTCCGAGTCCGGCGGACGAAGTTGGCCAGCCCCATCCCCCAAGGCTATAGCCCACCCGTTTTTGTGGCCTTTTTCCGCTGGACGAACTTGGCGCCCCGGCCTTCGGGCGGTTATTTTTGGGCGCGGCTGCTCGCGGGGCCTATTTTTGGCACACGGAGGCCGCTCGCAAAGTCTCGCGCCATTCCGAGTCCGGCGGACGAAGTTGGCCAGCCCCACCCCCCAAGGCTATAGCCCACCCGTTTTTGTGGCCTTTTTCCGCTGGACGAACTTGGCGCCCCGGCCTTCGGGCGGTGATTTTTGGGCGCGGCTGGGCCCGGGGCGTTTTTTTGGCACGCGGACGCGGGTTGCTCGCAAAGTCTCGCGCCATTCCGAGTCCGGCGGACGAGTTGGCCAGCCCACCCCCAAGGCTATAGCCCACCCCGTTTTTGGCCTTTTTCCGCTGGACGAACTTGGCGCCCGGCGTTCGGGCGGTTATTTTTGGCCGCGGCTGTGCCCCGGGCCTATTTTGGCACCCACGGAGGCCGCTCGCAAAGTCTCGCACCATTCCGAGTCCGGCGGACGAAGTTGGCCAGCCCCACCCCCCAAGGCTATAGCCCACCCGTTTTTGTGGCCTTTTTCCGCTGGACGAACTTGGCGCCCCGGCCTTCGGGCGGTTATTTTTGGGCGCGGCTGTGGCCGGGGCCTATTTTTGGCACACGGAGGCCGCTCGTAAAGTCTCGCGCCATTCCGAGTCCGGCGGACGAAGTTGGCCAGCCCCACCCCCCAAGGCTATAGCCCACCCGTTTTTGTGGCCTTTTTCCGCTGGACGAACTTGGCGCCCCGGCCTTCGGGCGGTTATTTTTGGGCGCGGCTGTGCCCGGGGCCTATTTTTGGCACACGGAGGCCGCTCGCAAAGTCTCGCGCCATTCCGAGTCCGGCGGACGAAGTTGGCCAGCCCCACCCCCCAAGGCTATAGCCCACCCGTTTTTGTGGCCTTTTTCCGCTGGACGAACTTGGCGCCCCGGCCTTCGGGCGGTTATTTTTGGGCGCGGCTGTGCCCGGGGCCTATCTTTGGCACACGGAGGCCGCTCGCAAAGTCTCGCGCCATTCCGAGTCCGGCGGACGAAGTTGGCCAGCCCCACCCCCCAAGGCTATAGCCCCCCCGTTTTTGGGCCATTTTTCCGCTGGACGAACTTGGCGCCCCGGCCTTCGGGCGGTTATTTTTGGGCGCGGCTGCGCCCGGGGCCTATTTTTGGCACACGGAGGCCGCTTGCAAAGTCTCGCGCCATTCCGAGGCTGGCGGGCGAAGTTGGCCAGCCCCACCCCTCAAGGCTATAGCCCACCCGTTTTTGTGGCCTTTCTCCGCTGGACGAACTTGGCGCCCCGGCCTTCGGGCGGTTAGTTTTAGGTGCGGCTCTGCCAGGGGCCTATTTTTGGCACACGGAGGCCGCTCGCAAAGTCTCGCGCCATTCCGAGTCCGGCGGACGAAGTCGGCCAGCCCAACCCCCCAAGGCTATAGCCCACCCGTTTTTGTGGCCTTTTTCCGCTGGACGAACTTGGCGCCCCGGCCTTCGGGCGGTTATTTTTTGGAGCGGCCGTGCCCAGGGCCTATTTTTGGCACACGGAGGCCGCTCGCAAAGTCTCGCTCCATTCCGAGTCCGACGGACGAAGTTGGGCAGCCCCACCCCCCAAGGCTATAGCCCACCCGTTTTTGTGGCCTTTTTCCGCTGGACGAACTTGGCGCCCCGGCCTTCGGGTGGTTATTTTTGGGCGCGGCTGTGCCCTGGGCCTATTTTTGGCACACGGAGGCCGCTCGCAAAGTCTCGCGCCATTCCGAGTCCGGCGGACGAAGTGGGCCAGCCCCACCCCCCAAGGCTATAGCCCACCCGTTTTTGTGGCCTTTTTCCGCTGGACGAACTTGGCGCCCCGGCCTTCGGGCGGTTATTTTTGGGCGCGGCTGTGCCGGGGCCTATTTTTGGCACACGGAGGCCGCTCGCAAAGTCTCGCGCCATTCCGAGTCCGGCGGACGAAGTTGGCCAGCCCCACCCCCCCAGCGTATACCCCCCCCTGTTTTGTGGCCTAATACCGCTGGACGAACTTGGCGCCCCGGCCTTCGGGCGGTTATTTTTGGGCGTGGCTGTGCCCGGGGCCTATTTTTGGCACACGGAGGCCGCTCGCAAAGTCTCGCGCCATTCCGAGTCCGGCGGACGAAGTTGGCCAGCCCCACCCCCCAAGGCTATAGCCCACCCGTTTTTGTGGCCTTTTTTCCGCTGGACGAACTTGGCGCCCCGGCCTTCGGGCGGTTATTTTTGGGCGCGGCTGTGCCCGGTGCCTATTTTTGGCACACGGAGGCCGCTCGCAAAGTCTCGCGCCATTCCGAGTCCGGCGGACGAAGTTGGCCAGCCCCACCCCCCAAGGCTATAGCCCACCCGTTTTTGTGGCCTTTTTCCGCTGGACGAACTTGGCGCCCCGGCCTTTGGGCTGTTATTTTTTGGCGCAGCTGTGCCCGGGGCCTAATTTTGGCACACGGAGGCCGGTCGCAAAGTCTCGCAACATTCCGAGTCCGGCGGGCGAAGTTGGCCAGCCCCACCCCCCACGGCTATAGCCCATCCATTTTTGTGGCCTTTTTCCGCTGGACGAACTTGGCGCCCGGCCTTCGGGCAGTTATTCTTGGGCGCGGCTGTGACCGGGGCCTATTTTTGGCACACGGAGGCCACTCGCAAAGTCTCGCGCCATTCCGAGTCCGGCGGACGAAGTTGGCCAGCCCCACCCCCCAAGGCTATAGCCCACCCGTTTTTCTGGCCTTTTTCCGCTGGACGAACTTGGCGCCCCGGCCTTCGGGCGGTTATTTTTGGGCGCGGCTGTGCCCGGGGCCTATTTTTGGCACACGGAGGCCGCTCGCAAAGTCTCGCGCCATTCCGAGTCCGGCGGACGAAGTTGGCCAGCCCCACCCCCCAAGGCTATAGCCCACCCGTTTTTGAGGCCTTTTTCCGCTGGACGAAATTTTGCCCCGGCCTTCGGGCGGTTATTTTTGGGCGCGGCTGCTCCCGGGGCCTATTTTTGGCACACGGAGGCCGCTCGCAAAGTCTCGCGCCATTCCGAGTCCGGCGGACGAAGTGGGCCAGCCCCACCCCCCAAGGCTATAGCCCACCCGTTTTTGAGGCCTTTTTCCGCTGGACGAAATTTCGCCCCGGCCTTCGGGCGGTTATTTTTGGGCGCGGCTGCTCCCGGGGCCTATTTTTGGCACACGGAGGCCGCTCGCAAAGTCTCGCGCCATTCCGCGTCCGGCGGACGAGGTTGGCCAACCCCACCCCCCAAGGCTATAGCCCACCCGTTTTTGTAGCCTTTTTCCGCTGGACGAACTTGGCGCCCCGGCCTTCGGGCGGTTATTTTTGGGCGCGGCTGTGCCCGGAGCCTATTTTTGGCACACGGAGGCCGCTCACAAAGTCTCGCATTATTCCAAGTCCGGCGGACGAAGTTGGCCAGCCCCACCCCCCAAGGCTATAGCCCACCCGTTTTTGTGGCCTTTTTCCGCTGGACGAATTTGGCGCCTCGGCCTTCGGGCGGTTATTTTTGGGCGCGGCTGTGCCCGGAGCCTATTTTTGGCACACGGAGGCCGCTCGAAAAGTCTCACATTATTCCAAGTCCGGCGGACGAAGTTGGGCAGCCCCACCCTCCAAGGCAATAGCCCACCCGTTTTTGTGGCCTTTTTCCGCTGGACGAACTTGGCGCCCCGGCCTTCGGGCGGTTATTCTTCGGCGCGGCTGTGACCGGGGCCTATTTTTGGCACACGGAGGCTGCTCGCAAAATCGCGCGCCATTCCGAGCCCGACGGACGAAGTTGGCCAGCCCCACCCCCCAAGGCTATAGCCCACCCGTTTTTGTGGCCTTTTTCCGCTGGACGAACTTGGCGCCCCGGCCTTCGGGTGGTTATTTATGGGCGCGGATGTGCCCGGGGCCTATTTTTGGCCCAAGGAGGCCGCTCGCAAAGTCTCGCGCCATTCCGAGTCCGGCCGACAAAGTTGGCCAGCCCCACCCCCCAAGGCTATAGCCCACCCGTTTTTGTGGCCTTTTTCCGCTGGACGAACTTGGCGCCCCGGCCTTCGGGCGGTTATTTTTGGGCGCGGCTGTGCCCGGGGCCTATTTTTTGCACACAGAGGCCGCTCGTAAAGTCTCGCGCCATTCCGAGTCCGGCGGACGAAGTTGGCCAGCCCCACCCCCCAAGGTTATAGCCCACCCGTTTTTGTGGCCTTTTTCCGCTGGACGAACTTGGCGCCCCGGCCTTCGGGCGGTTATTTTTGTGCGCGGCAGTGTCCGGGGCCTATTTTTGGCAAACGGAGGCCGCTCGTAAAGTCTCTCGCCATTCCGAGTCCGGCGGACGAAGTTGGCCAGCCCCACCCCCCAAGGCTATAGCCCACCCGTTTTTGTGGCCTTTTTCCGCGGGACGAACTTGGCGCCCCGGCCTTCGGGCGGTTATTTTTTGGCGCGGCTGTGCCCGGGGCCTATTTTTGGCACACGGAGGCCGCTCCCAAAGTCTCGCGCCATTCCGAGTCCGGCGGACGAAGTTGGCCAGCCCCACCCCCCAAGGCTATAGCCCACCCGATTTTGTGGCCTTTTTCCGCCGGACGAACTTGGCTCCCCGGCCTTCGGGCGGTTATTTTTGGGCGCGGCTGTGCCCGGGGCCTATCTTTGGCACACGGAGGCCGCTCCCAAAGTCTCGCGCCATTCCGAGTCCGGCGGACGAAGTTGGCCAGCCCCACCCCCCAAGGCTATAGCCCACCCGTTTTTGTGGCCTTTTTCCGCTGGACGAACTTGGCGCCCCGGCCTTCGGGCGGTTATTTTTGGCGCGGCTGTGCCCGGGGCCTATTTTTGGCACACGGAGGCCGCTCGCAAAGTCTCGCGCCATTCCGAGTCCGGCGGACGAAGTTGGCCAGCCCCACCCCCCAAGGCTATAGCCCACCCGTTTTTGTGGCCTTTTTCCGCTGGACGAACATGGCGCCCCGGCTTTCGGGCGGTTATTTTTGGGCGAGGCTGTGCCCGGGGCCTATTATTGTCACAGGAGGTCGCTGACAATGTCTCGCGCCATTCCGAGTCCGGCGGACGAAGTTGGCCAGCCCCACCCCCAAGGCTATAGCCCACCCGTTTTTGTGGCCTTTTTCCGCTGGACGAACTTGGCGCCCCGGCCTTCGGGCGGTTATTTTTGGGCGCGGCTGTGTCCGGGGCCTATTATTGGCACAGGAGGTCGCTCGCAAAGTCTCGCGCCATACCGAGTCCGGCGGACGAAGTTGGCCTGCCCCACCCCCCAAGGCTATAGCCATCCCGTTTTTGTGGCCTTTTTCCGCTGGACGAACTTGGCGCCCCGGCTTTCGGGCGGTTATTTTTGGACGAGGCTGTGCCCGGGGCCTATTATTGGCACAGGAGGTCGCTCGCAAAGTCTCGCGCCATTCCGAGTCCGGCAGACGAAGTTGGCCAGCCCCACCCCCCAAGGCTATAGCCCACCCGTTTTTGTGGCCTTTTTCCGCTGGACGAACTTGGCGGCCCGGCCTTCGTGCGGTTATTTTTGCGCGCGGCAGTGCCCGGTGCCTAGTTTTGGCACACGGAGGCCGCTCGCAAAGTCTCGCGCCATTCCGAGTCCGGCGGACGAAGTTGGCCAGCCCCACCCCCCAAGGCTATAGCCCACCCGTTTTTGTGGCCTTTTTCCGCTGGACGAACTTGGCGCCCCGGCCTTTGGGCTGTTATTTTTTGGCGCAGCTGTGCCCGGGGCCTAATTTTGGCACACGGAGGCCGGTCGCAAAGTCTCGCAACATTCCGAGTCCGGCGGGCGAAGTTGGCCATCCCCACCCCCCACGGCTATAGCCCATCCATTTTTGTGGACTTTTGCCGCTGGATGAACATGGCGCCCCGGCCTTCGGGTGGTTATTTTTGGACGCGGCTGTGGCCGGGGCCTATTTTTGGCACACGGAGGCCGCTCGCAAAGTCTCGCGCAATTCCGAGTCCGGCGGACGAAGTGGGCCAGCCCCACCCCCCAAGGCTATAGCCCACCCGTTTTTCTGGCCTTTTTCCGCTGGACGAACTTGGCGCCCCGGCCTTCGGGCGGTTATTTTTGGGCTCGGCTGTGCCCGGGGCCTATTTTTGGCACACGGAGGCCGCTCGCAAAGTCTAGCGCCATTCCGAGTCCGGCGGACGAAGTTGGCCAGCCCCACCCCCCAAGGCTATAGCCCACCCGTTTTTGAGGCCTTTTTCCGCTGGACGAAATTTCGGCCCGACCTTCGGGCGGTTATTTTTGGGCGCGGCTGCTCCCGGGGCCTATTTTTGGCACACGGAGGCCGCTCGCAAAGACTCGCGCCATTCCGCGTCCGGCGGACGAGGTTGGCCAACCCCACCCCCCAAGGCTATAGCCCACCCGTTTTTGTAGCCTTTTTCCGCTGGACGAAATTTCGCACCGGCCTTCGGGCGGTTATTTTTGGGCGCGGCTGCTCCCGGGGCCTATTTTTGGCACACGGAGGCCGCTCGTAAAGTCTCGCGCCATTCCGCGTCCGGCGGACGAGGTTGGCCAACCCCACCCCCCAAGGCTATAGCCCACCCGTTTTTGTAGCCTTTTTCCGCTGGAAGAACTTGGCGCCCCGGCCTTCGGGCGGTTATTTTTGGGCGCGGATGTGCCCGGAGCCTATTTTTGGCACACGGAGGCCGCTCGAAAAGTCTCACATTATTCCAAGTCCGGCGGACGAAGTTGGGCAGCCCCACCCTCCAAGGCAATAGCCCACCCGTTTTTGTGGCCTTTTTCCGCTGGACGAACTTGGCGCCCCGGCCTTCGGGCGGTTATTTTTGGGCGCGGCTGTGCCCGGAGCCTATTTTTGGCACACGGAGGCCGCTCGAAAAGTCTCACATTATTCCAAGTCCGGCGGACGAAGTTGGGCAGCCCCACCCTCCAAGGCAATAGCCCACCCGTTTTTGTGGCCTTTTTCCGCTGGACGAACTTGGCGCCCCGGCCTTCGGGCGGTTATTCTTGGGCGCGGCTGTGACCGGGGCCTATTTTTGGCACACGGAGGCCGCTCGCAAAATCTCGCGCCATTCCGAGCCCGGCGGACGAAGTTGGCCAGCCCCACCCCCCAAGGCTATAGCCCACCCGTTTTTGTGGCCTTTTTCCGCTGGACGAACTTGGCGCCCCGGCCTTCGGGTGGTTATTTATGGGCGCGGATGTGCCCGGGGCCTATTTTTGGCACAAGGAGGCCGCTCGCAAAGTCTCGCGCCATTCCCAGTCCGGCCGACAAAGTTGGCCAGCCCCACCCCCCAAGGCTATAGCCCACCCGTTTTTGTGGCCTTTTTCCGCTGGACGAACTTGGCGCCCCGGCCTTCGGGCGGTTATTTTTGGGCGCGGCTGTGCCCGGGGCCTATTTTTTGCACACAGAGGCCGCTCGTAAAGTCTCGCGCCATTCCGAGTCCGGCGGACGAAGTTGGCCAGCCCCACCCCCCAAGGTTATAGCCCACCCGTTTTTGTGGCCTTTTTCCGCTGGACGAACTTGGCGCCCCGGCCTTCGGGCGGTTATTTTTGTGCGCGGCAGTGTCCGGGGCCTATTTTTGGCAAACGGAGGCCGCTCGTAAAGTCTCTCGCCATTCCGAGTCCGGCGGACGAAGTTGGCCAGCCCCACCCCCCAAGGCTATAGCCCACCCGTTATTGTGGCCTTTTTCCACGGAACGAACTTGGTCGCCCCGGCCTTCGGGCGGTTATTTTTGTGCGCGGCTGTGCCCGGGGCCTATCTTTGGCACACGGAGGCCGCTCCCAAAGTCTCGCGCCATTCCGAGTCCGGCGGACGAAGTTGGCCAGCCCCACCCCCCAAGGCTATAGCCCACCCGTTTTTGTGGCCTTTTTCCGCCGGACGAACTTGGCTCCCCGGCCTTCGGGCGGTTATTTTTGGGCGCGGCTGTGCCCGGGGATTATTTTTGGCACACGGAGGCCGCTCGCAAAGTCTGGCACCATTCCGACTCCGGCGGACGAAGTGGGCCAGCCCCACCCCCCAAGGCTATAGCCCACCCGTTTTTGTGGCCTTTTTCCGCTGGACGAACATGGCGCCCCGGCTTTCGGGCGGTTATTTTTGGGCGAGGCTGTGCCCGGGGCCTATTATTGTCACAGGAGGTCCCTCGCAAAGTCTCGCGCCATTCCGAGTCCGGCGGACGAAGTTGGCCAGCCCCACCCCCCAAGGCTATAGCCCACACGTTTTTGTGGCCTTTTTCCGCTGGACGAACTGGGCGCCCCGGCTTTCGAGCGGTTATTTTTGGGCGAGGCTGTGCCCGGGGCCTATTATTGGCACAGGAGGTCGCTGACAATGTCTCGCGCCATTCCGAGTCCGGCGGACGAAGTTGGCCAGCCCCACCACCAAGGCTATAGCCCACCCGTTTTTGTGGCCTTTTTCCGCTGGACGAACATGGCGCCCCGGCCTTCGGCCGGTTATTTTTGGGCGCGGCTGTGCCCGGGCCCTATTATTGGCACAGGAGGTCGCTCGCAAAGTCTCGCGCCATACCGAGTCCGGCGGACGAAGTTGGCCTGCCCCACCCCCCAAGGCTATAGCCATCCCGTTTTTGTGGCCTTTTTCCGCTGGACGAACTTGGCGCCCCGGCTTTCGGGCGGTTATTTTTGGATGAGGCTGTGCCCGGGGCCTATTATTGGCACAGGAGGTCGCTCGCAAAGTCTCGCGCCATTCCGAGTCCGGCAGACGAAGTTGGCCAGCCCCACCCCCCAAGGCTATAGCCCACCCGTTTTTGTGGCCTTTTTCCGCTGGACGAACTTGGCGGCCCGGCCTTCGTGCGGTAATTTTTGCGCGCGGCAGTGCCCGGTGCCTAGTTTTGGCACACGGAGGCCGCTCGCAAAGTCTCGCGCCATTCCGAGTCCGGCGGACGAAGTTGGCCAGCCCCACCCCCCAAGGCTATAGCCCACCCGTTTTTGTAGCCTTTTTACGCTGGACGAACTGGGCGCCCCGGCTTTCGAGTGGTTATTTTTGGGCGAGGCTGTGCCCGGGGCCTATTATTGGCACAGGAGGTCGCTCGCAAAGTCTCGCGCCATTCCGAGTCCGGCGGACGAAGTTGGCCAGCCCCACCCCCCAAGGCTATAGCCCACCCGTTTTTGTGGCCTTTTTCCGCTGGACGAACTTGGCGCCCCGGCCTTCGGGCGGTTATTTTTGGGCGCGGCTGTGTCCGGGGCCTATTATTGGCACAGGAGGTCGCTCGCAAAGTCTCGCGCCATACCGAGTCCGGCGGACGAAGTTGGCCTGCCCCACCCCCCAAGGCTATAGCCATCCCGTTTTTGTGGCCTTTTTCCGCTGGACGAACTTGGCGCCCCGGCTTTCGGGCAGTTATTTTTGGGCGCGGCTATGCCCGGGGCCTATTATTGGCACAGGATGTCGCTCGCAAAGTCTCGCGCCATACCGAGTCCGGCGGACGAAGTTGGCCTGCCCCACCCCCCAAGGCTATAGCCCACCCGTTTTTGTGGCCTTTTTCCGCTGGACGAACTTGGCGCCCCAGCCTTCGGGCGGTTGTTTTTGGGCGCGGCTGTGCCCGGGGCCTATTTTTAGCACATGGAGGTCGCTCCCAAAGTCTCGCGCCATTCCGAGTCCGGCGGACGAAGTGGGCCAGCCCCACCCCCCAAGGCTATAGCCCACCCGTTTTTGTGGCCTTTTTCCGCTGGACGAACTTGGCGCCCCGGCCTTCGGGCCTTTAGTTTTGGGCACGGCTGTGCCCGGGACCTATTTTTGGCATACGGAGGCCGCTCGCAAAGTCTCGCGCCATTTTGAGTCCGGCGAACGAAGTTGGCCAGCCCTACCCCCCAAGGCTATAGCCCACCCGTTTTTGTGGCCTTTTTCCGCTGGACGAACTTGGCGCCCCGGCCTTCGGGCGGTTATTTTTGGGCGCGGCTGTGCCCGGGGCCTATTATTGGCACAGGAGGTCGCTCGCAAAGTCTCGCGCCATACCGAGTCCGGCGGACGAAGTTGGCCAGCCCCACCCCCCACGGCTATAGCCCACCCGTTTTTGTGGCCTTTTTCCGCTGGACGAACTTGGCGCCCCGGCTTTCGGGCAGTTATTTTTGGGCGCGGCAGTGCCCGGTGCCTAGTTTTGGCACACGGAGGCCGCTCGTAAAGTCTCGTGCCATTCCGAGTCTGGCGGACGAAGTTGGCCAGCCCCACCCCCCAAGGCTATAGCCCACCCGTTTTTGTGGCCTTTTTCCGCTGGACGAACTTGGCGCCCCGGCTTTCGGGCAGTTATTTTTGGGCGCGGCTATGCCCGGGGCCTATTATTGGCACAGGATGTCGCTCGCAAAGTCTCGCGCCATACCGAGTCCGGCGGACGAAGTTGGCCTGCCCCACCCCCCAAGGCTATAGCCCACCCGTTTTTGTGGCCTTTTTCCGCTGGACGAACTTGGCGCCCCAGCCTTCGGGCGGTTGTTTTTGGGCGCGGCTGTACCCGGGGCCTATTTTTAGAACACGGAGGCCGCTCCCAAAGTCTCGCGCCATTCCGAGTCCGGCGGACGAAGTGGGCCAGCCCCACCCCCCAAGGCTATAGCCCACCCGTTTTTGTGGCCTTTTTCCGCTGGACGAACTTGGCGCCCCGGCCTTCGGGCCTTTAGTTTTGGGCACGGCTGTGCCCGGGACCTATTTTTGGAATACGGAGGCCGCTCGCAAAGTCTCGCGCCATTTTGAGTCCGGCGAACGAAGTTGGCCAGCCCTACCCCCCAAGGCTATAGCCCACCCGTTTTTGTGGCCTTTTTCCGCTGGACGAACTTGGCTCCCCGGCCTTCGGGCGGTTATTTTTGGGCGCGGCTGTGCCCGGGGCCTATTATTGGCACAGGAGGTCGCTCGCAAAGTCTCGCGCCATACCGAGTCCGGCGGACGAAGTTGGCCTGCCCCACCCCCCAAGGCTATAGCCATCCCGTTTTTGTGGCCTTTTTCCGCTGGACGAACTTGGCGCCCCGGCCTTCGGGCGGTTATTTTTGGGCGCGGCTGTGCCCGGGGCCTATTATTGGCACACGGAGGCCGCTCGCAAAGTCTCGCGCCATTCCGAGTCCGGCGGACGAAGTCGGCCAGCCCCACCCCCCAAGGCTATAGCCCACCCGTTTTTGTGGCCTTTTTCCGCTGGACGAACTTGGCGCCCCGGCCTTCGGGCGGTTATTTTTGGGCGCGGCTGTGCCCGGTGCCTATTTTTGGCACACGGAGGCCGCTCGCAAAGTCTCGCGCCATTCCGAGTCCGGCGGACGAAGTTGGCCAGCCCCACCCCCCAAGGCTAAAGCCCACCCGTTTTTGTGGCCTTTTTCCGCTGGACGAACTTGGCGCCCCGGCCTTCGTGCGGTTATTTTTGGGCGCGGCAGTGCCCGGTGCCTAGTTTTGGCACACGGAGGCCGCTCGCAAAGTCTCGCGCCATTCCGAGTCCGGCGGACGAAGTTGGCCAGCCCCACCCCCCAAGGCTATAGCCCACCCGTTTTTGTGGCCTTTTTCCGTTGGACGAACTTGGCGCCCCGGCTTTCGGGCAGTTATTTTTGGGCGCGGCTATCCCGGGGCCTATTATTGGCACAGGATGACGCTCGCAAAGTCTCGCGCCATACCGAGTCCGGCGGACGAAGTTGGCCTGCCCCACCCCCCAAGGCTATAGCCCACCCGTTTTTGTGGCCTTTTTCCGCTGGACGAACTTGGCGCCCCAGCCTTCGGGCGGTTGTTTTTGGGCGCGGCTGTACCCGGGGCCTATTTTTAGCACACGGAGGCCGCTCCCAAAGTCTCGCGCCATTCCGAGTCCGGCGGACGAAGTGGGCCAGCCCCACCCCCCAAGGCTATAGCCCACCCGTTTTTGTGGCCTTTTTCCGCTGGACGAACTTGGCGCCCCGGCCTTCGGGCCTTTAGTTTTGGGCACGGCTGTGCCCGGGACCTATTTTTGGCATACGGAGGCCGCTCGCAAAGTCTCGCGCCATTTTGAGTCCGGCGAACGAAGTTGGCCAGCCCCACCCCCCAAGGCTATAGCCCACCCGTTTTTGTGGCCTTTTTCCGCGGGACGAACTTGGCTCCCCGGCCTTCGGGCGGTTATTTTTGGGCGCGGCTGTGCCCGGGGCCTATTATTGGCACAGGAGGTCGCTCGCAAAGTCTCGCGCCATACCGAGTCCGGCGGACGAAGTTGGCCTGCCCCACCCCCCAAGGCTATAGCCATCCCGTTTTTGTGGCCTTTTTCCGCTGGACGAACTTGGCGCCCCGGCTTTCGGGCGGTTATTTTTGGACGAGGCTGTGCCCGGGGCCTATTATTGGCACAGGAGGTTGCTCGCAAAGTCTCGCGCCATTCTGAGTCCGGCAGACGAAGTTGGCCAGCCCCACCCCCCAAGGCTATAGCCCACCCGTTTTTGTGGCCTTTTTCCGCTGGACGAACTTGGCGCCCCGGCCTTCGTGCGGTTATTTTTGGGCGCGGCAGTGCCCGGTGCCTAGGTTTGGCACACGGAGGCCGCTCGCAAAGTCTCGCGCCATTCCGAGTCCGGCGGACGAAGTTGGCCAGCCCCACCCCCCAAGGCTATAGCCCACCCGTTTTTGTGGCCTTTTTCCGTTGGACGAACTTGGCGCCCCGGCTTTCGGGCAGTTATTTTTGGGCGCGGCTATCCCGGGGCCTATTATTGGCACAGGATGACGCTCGCAAAGTCTCGCGCCATACCGAGTCCGGCGGACGAAGTTGGCCTGCCCCACCCCCTAAGGCTATAGCCCACCCGTTTTTGTGGCCTTTTTCCGCTGGACGAACTTGGCACCCCAGCCTTCGGGCGGTTGTTTTTGGGCGCGGCTGTGCCCGGGGCCTATTTTTAGCACACGGAGGCCGCTCCCAAAGGCTCGCGCCATTCCGAGTCCGGCGGACGAATTGGGCCAGCCCCACCCCCCAAGGCTATAGCCCACCCGTTTTTGTGGCCTTTTTCCGCTGGACGAACTTGGCGCCCCGGCCTTCGGGCCTTTATTTTTGGGCACGGCTGTGCCCAGTGCCTATTTTTGGCACACGGAGGCCGCTCGCAAAGTCTCGCGCCATTCCGAGTCCGGCGGACGAAGTCGGCCAGCCCCACCCCCCAAGGCTATAGCCCACCCGTTTTTGTGGCCTTTTTCCGCTGGACGAACTTGGCTCCCCGGCCTTCGGGCGGTTATTTTTGGGCGCGGCTGTGCCCGGTGCCTATTTTTGGCACACGGAGGCCGCTCGCAAAGTCTCGCGCCATTCCGAGTCCGGCGGACGAAGTAGGCCAGCCCCACCCCCCAAGGCGATAGCCCACCCGGTTTTGTGGCCTTTTTCCGCTGGACGAACTTGGCGCCCCGGCCTTCGGGCGGTTATTTTTGGGCGCGGCTGTGCCCGGTGCCTATTTTTGGCACACGGAGGCCGCTCGCAAAGTCTCGCGCCATTCCGAGTCCGGCGGACGAAGTCGGCCAGCCCCACCCCCCAAGGCTATAGCCCACCCGTTTTTGTGGCCTTTTTCCGCTGGACGAACTTGGCGCCCCGGCCTTCGGGCGGTTATTTTTGGGCGCGGCTGTGCCCGGTGCCTATTTTGGCACACGGAGGCCGCTCGCAAAGTCTCGCGCCATTCCGAGTCCGGCGGACGAAGTTGGCCAGCCCCACCCCCCAAGGCTAAAGCCCACCCGTTTTTGTGGCCTTTTTCCGCTGGACGAACTTGGCGCCCCGGCCTTCGTGCGGTTATTTTTGGGCGCGGCAGTGCCCGGTGCCTAGTTTTGGCACACGGAGGCCGCTCGCAAAGTCTCGCGCCATTCCGAGTCCGGCGGACGAAGTTGGCCTGCCCCACCCCCAAAGGCTATAGCCCACCCGTTTTTGTGGCCTTTTCCGTTGGGACGAACTTGGCGCCCGGCTTTCGGGCAGTTATTTTTGGGCGCGGCTATCCCGGGGCCTATTATTGGCACAGGATGACGCTCGCAAAGTCTCGCGCCATACCGAGTCCGGCGGACGAAGTTGGCCTGCCCCACCCCCTAAGGCTATAGCCCACCCGTTTTTGTGGCCTTTTTCCGCTGGACGAACTTGGCACCCCAGCCTTCGGGCGGTTGTTTTTGGGCGCGGCTGTGCCCGGGGCCTATTTTTAGCACACGGAGGCCGCTCCCAAAGGCTCGCGCCATTCCGAGTCCGGCGGACGAATTGGGCCAGCCCCACCCCCCAAGGCTATAGCCCACCCGTTTTTGTGGCCTTTTTCCGCTGGACGAACTTGGCGCCCCGGCCTTCGGGCCTTTATTTTTGGGCACGGCTGTGCCCGCGACCTATTTTTGGCATACGGAGGCCGCTCGCAAAGTCTCGCGCCATTTTGAGTCCGGCGAACGAAGTTGGCCAGCCCCACCCCCCAAGGCTATAGCCCACCCGTTTTTGTGGCCTTTTTCCGCTGGACGAACTTGGCGCCCCGGCCTTCGGGCGGTTATTTTTGGGCACGGCTGTGCCCAGTGCCTATTTTTGGCACACGGAGGCCGCTCGCAAAGTCTCGCGCCATTCCGAGTCCGGCGGACGAAGTCGGCCAGCCCCACCCCCCAAGGCTATAGCCCACCCGTTTTTGTGGCCTTTTTCCGCTGGACGAACTTGGCGCCCCGGCCTTCGGGCGGTTATTTTTTGGCGCGGCTGTGCCCGGTGCCTATTTTTGGCACACGGAGGCCGCTCGCAAAGTCTCGCGCCATTCCGAGTCCGGCGGACGAAGTCGGCCAGCCCCACCCCCCAAGGCTATAGCCCACCCGTTTTTGTGGCCTTTTTCCGCTGGACGAACTTGGCGCCCGGCCTTCGGGCGGTTATTTTTAGGCACGGCTGTGCCCGGTGCCTATTTTTGGCACACGGAGGCCGCCGCAAAGTCTCGCGCCATTCCGAGTCCGGCGGACGAAGTCGGCCAGCCCCACCCCCAAGGCTATAGCCCACCCGTTTTGTGGCCTTTTCCGCTGGGACGAACTTGGCGCCCGGCCTTCGGGCGGTTCATTTTTGGCGCGGCTGTGCCCGGTGCCTATTTTTGGCACACGGAGGCCGCTCGCAAAGTCTCGCGCCATTCCGAGTCCGGCGGACGAAGTTGGCCAGCCCCACCCCCCAAGGCTATAGCCCACCCGTTTTTGTGGCCTTTTTCCGCTGGACGAACTTGGCGTCCCGGCCGTCGGGCCGTTATTTTTGGGCGCGGCTGTGCCCGGGGCCTAGTTTTGGCACACGGAGGCCGCTCGCAAAGTCTCGCGCCATTCCGAGTCCGGCGGACGAAGTTGGCCAGCCCCACCCCCCAAGGCTAAAGCCCACCCGTTTTTGTGGCCTTTTTCCGCTGGACGAACTTGGCGCCCCGGCCTTCGGGCAGTTATTTTTGGGCGCGGCTATCCCGGGGCCTATTTTTGGCACACGGAGGCCGCTAGCAAAGTCTCGCGCCATTCCGAGTGCGGCGGACGAAGTCGGCCAGCCCCACCCCCCAAGGCTATAGCCCACCCGTTTTTTTATGGCCTTTTTCAGCTGGACGAACTTGGCGCCGCGGCCTTCGGGCGGGTATTTTTGGGCGTGGCTGCGCCTGCGGCCTGTTTTTGGTACACGGAGGCGCCTCGCAAAGTCTCGCTCAATTCCGAGTCCGGCGGACGAAGTTGGCCATCCCCACCCCCCAACGCTATAGCTCACCCGTTTTTGTGGCCTTTTTCCGCTGGACGAACTTGGCGCCCCGGCCTTCGGGGGGGTATTTTTGGGCGTGGCTGTGCCCACGGCCTATTTTTGGCACACGGAGGTGCCTCGCAAAGTCTCGCGACATTCCGAGTCCGGCGGACGAAGTGGGCCAGCCCCACCCCCCAAGGCTATAGCCCACCCGTTTTTGTGGCCTTTTTCCGCTGGACGAACTTGGCACCCCGGCCTTCGGGCGGGTATTTTTGGGTGCGGCTGTGCCCACGGCCTATTTTTGGCACACGGAGGTGCCTCGCAAAGTCTCGCGACATTCCGAATCCGGCGGACGAAGTGGGCCAGCCCCACCCCCCAAGGCTATAGCCCACCCGTTTTTGTGGCCTTTTTCCGCTGGACGAACTTGGCACCCCGGCCTTCGGGCGGGTATTTTTGGGTGCGGCGGTGCCCGCGGCCAATTTTTGGAACACGGAGGAGCCTCGTAAAGTCTCGCGCCATTCCGAGTCCGGCGGACGAAGTTAGCCAGCCCCACCCCCCAAGGCTATAGCCCACCCGTTTTTGTGGCCTTTTTCCGCTGGACGAACTTGGCACCCCAGCCTTCGGGCGGTTATTTTTGCGCGCGGCTGTGCCCGCGGCCTATTTTTGGCACACGGAGGCCCCTCGCAAAGTCTCGCGCCATTCCGAGTCCGGCGGACGAAGTTGGCCAGCCCCACCCCCCAAGGCTATAGCCCACCCGTTTTTGTGGCCTTTTTCCGCTGGACGAACTTGGCACCCCAGCCTTCGGGCGGGTATTTTTGTGCGCGGCTGTGCCCGCGGCCTATTTTTGGCACACGGAGGCCCCTCGCAAAGTCTCGCGCCATTCCGAGTCCGGCGGACGAAGTTGGCCAGCCCCACCCCCCAAGGCTATAGCCCACCCGTTTTTGTGGCCTTTTTCCGCTGGACGAACTTGGCGCCCCAGCCTTCGGGCGGTTATTTTTGCGCGCGGCTGTGCCCGCGGCCTATTTTTGGCACACGGAGGCCCCTCGCAATGTCTCGTGCCATTCCGAGTCCGGCGGACGAAGTTGGCCAGCCCCACCCCCCAAGGCTATAGCCCACCCGTTTTTGTGGCCTTTTTCCGCTGGACGAACTTGGCGCCCCGGCCTTCGGGCGGGTATTTTTGGGCGCGGCTGTGCCCGCGGCCTATTTTTGGAACACGGAGGAGCCTCGTAAACTCTCGCGGCATTCCGAGTCCGGCGGACGAAGTTGGCCCGCCCCACCCCCCAAGGCTATAGCCCACCCGTTTTTGTGGCCTTTTTCCGCTGGACGAACTTGGCACCCCGGCCTTCGGGCGGGTATTTTTGGGTGCGGCTGTGCCCGCGGCCTATTTTTGGAACACGGAGGAGCCTCGTAAAGTCTCGCGCCGTTCCGAGTCTGGTGGACGATGTTGGCCAGCCCCACCCCGCAAGGCTATAGCCCACCCGTTTTTGTGGCCTTTTTCCGCTGGACGAACTTGGCGCCCCGGCCTTCGGGCTGGTATTTTTGGGTGCGGCTGTGTCCGCGGCCTATTTTTGGCACACGGAGGAAACTCGCAAAGTCTCGCGCCATTCCGAGTCCGGCGGACGAAGTTAGCCAGCCCCACCCCCCAAGGCTATAGCCCACCCGTTTCTGTGGCCTTTTTCCGCTGGACGAACTTGGCGCCGCGGCCCTCGGGCGGGTATTTTTGGGCGCGGTTGTACCCGCTGCCTATTTTTTGCACACGGAGGCGCCTCGCAAAGTCTCGCGACATTCCGAGTCCGGCGGACGAAGTTGGCCAGCCCCACCCCCCAAGGCTATAGCCCACCCGTTTTTGTGGCCTTTTTCCGCTGGACGAACTTGGCACCCCAGCCTTCGGGCGGGTATTTTTGCGCGCGGCTGTGCCCGCGGCCTATTTTTGGCAAACGGAGGCCCCTCGCAAAGTCTCGCGCCATTCCGAGTCCGGCGGACGAAGTTGGCCAGCCCCACCCCCCAAGGCTATAGCCCACCCGTTTTTGTGGCCTTTTTCCGCTGGACGAACTTGGCTCCCCGGCCTTCGGGCGGGTATTTTTGGGTACGCCGGTGCCCGTGGCCTATTTTTGGAACACGGAGGAGCCTCGTAAAGTCTCGCGCCATTCCGAGTCCGGTGGACGAAGTTGGCCAGCCCCACCCCCCAAGGCTATAGCCCACCCGTTTTTGTGGCCTTTTTCCGCTGGACGAACTTGGCGCCGCGGCCCTCGGGCGGGTATTTTTGGGCGCGGCTGTAGCCGCGGCCTATTTTTGGCACACGGAGGAGCCTCGTAAAGTCTCGCGCCATTCCGAGTCCGGCGGACGAAGTTAGCCAGCCCCACCCCGCAAGGCTATAGCCCACCCGTTTTTGTGGCCTTTTTCCGCTGGACGAACTTGGCGCCGCGGCCCTCGGGCGGGTATTTTTGGGCGCGGTTGTACCCGCTGCCTATTTTTGGCACACGGAGGCGCCTCGCAAAGTCTCGCGACATTCCGAGTCCGGCGGACGAAGTGGGCCAGCCCCACCCCCCAAGGCTATAGCCCACCCGTTTTTGTGGCCTTTTTCCGCTGGACGAACTTGGCACCCCAGCCTTCGGGCGGGTATTTTTGCGCGCGGCTGTGCCCGCGGCCTATTTTTGGCACACGGAGGCCCCTCGCAAAGTCTCGCGCCATTCCGAGTCCGGCGGACGAAGTTGGCCAGCCCCACCCCCCAAGGCTATAGCCCACCCGTTTTTGTGGCCTTTTTCCGCTGGACGAACTTGGCTCCCCGGCCTTCGGGCGGGTATTTTTGGGTACGCCGGTGCCCGTGGCCTATTTTTGGAACACGGAGGAGCCTCGTAAAGTCTCGCGCCATTCCGAGTCCGGTGGACGAAGTTGGCCAGCCCCACCCCCCAAGGCTATAGCCCACCCGTTTTTGTGGCCTTTTTCCGCTGGACGAACTTGGCGCCCCGGCCTTCGGGCGGGTATTTTTCGGCGCGGCTGTGCCCGCGTCCTATTTTTGGCACACGGAGGCGCCTCGCAAAGTCTCGCGCCATTCCGAGTCCGGCCGACGAAGTTAGCCAGCCCCACCCCCCAAGGCTATAGCCCACCCGTTTCTGTGGACTTTTTCCGCTGGACGAACTTGGCGCCGCGGCCCTCGGGCGGGTATTTTTGGGCGCGGTTGTACCCGCTGCCTATTTTTGGCACACGGAGGCGCCTCGCAAAGTCTCGCGACATTCCGAGTCCGGCGGACGAAGTTGGCCAGCCCCACCCCCCAAGGCTATAGCCCACCCGTTTTTGTGGCCTTTTTCCGCTGGACGAACTTTGCGCCCCGGCCTTCGGGAGGGTATTTTTGGTCGCGGCGGAGCCCGCGGCCTATTTTTTGGACATGGAGGCACCTCGCAAAGTCTCGCGCCATTCCGAGTCCGGCGGACGAAGTTGGCCATCCCCACCCCCCAAGGCTATAGCCCACCCGTTTTTGTGGCCTTTTTCCGCTGGACGAACTTGGCGCCCCGGCCTTCGTGCGGGTATTTTTGGGCGCGGCTGTGCCCGCGGCCTATTTTTGGTACACGGAGGAGCCTCGCAAAGTCTCGCGCCATTCCGAGTCCGGCCGACGAAGTTGGCCTGCCCCACCCTCCAAGGCTATAGCCCACCCGTTTTTGTGGCCTTTTTCCGCTGGACGAACTTGGCGCCCCGGCCTTCGTGCGGGTATTTTTGGGCGCGGCTGTGCCCGCGGCCTATTTTTGGGACACGGAGGCACCTCGCACAGTCTCGCGCCATTCTGAGTCCGGCGGACGAAGTTGGCCAGCCCCACCCCCCAAGGCTATAGCCCACCCGTTTTTGTGGCCTTTTTCCGCTGGACGAACTTGTTGCCCCGGCCGTCGGGCGGGTATTTTTGGGCGCGGCTCTGCCCGCAGCCTATTTTTGGCACACGGAGGGGCCTCGCAAAGTCTAGCGCAATTCCGAGTCTGGCGGACGAAGTCGGCCAGCCCCACCCCCCAAGGCTATAGCCCACCCGTTTTTGTGGCCTTTTTCCGCTGGACGAACTTGGCGCCCCGGCCTTCAGGTGGGTATTTTTGGGCGCGGCGGTTCCCAAGGCCTTTTCTTGGGACACGGAGGCGCCTCGCAAAGTCTCGCACCATTCCGAGTCAGGCGGACGAAGTTGGCCAGCCCCACCCCCCAAGGCTATAGCCCACCCGTTTCTGTGGCCTTTTTCCGCTGGAAGAACTTGGCGCCCCGGCCTTCGGGCGGGTATTTTTGGGCGCGGCTGTGCCCTTGTCCTATTTTTGCCACACGGAGGCACCTCACAAAGTCTCGCGCCATTCCGAGTCCGGCGGACGAAGTTGGCCAGCCCCACCCCCCAAGGCTATAGCCTACCCGTTTTTGTGGCCTTTTTCCGCTGGACGAACTTGGCGCCCCGGCCTTCAGGCCGGTATTTTTAGGCGCGGGTGTTCCCAAGGCCTATTTTTGGGACACGGAGGCGCCTCGCAAAGTCTCACGCCATTCCGAGTCCGGCGGACGAAGTTGGCCTGCCCCACCCCCCAAGGCTATGGACCACCCGTTTTTGTGGCCTTTTTCCGCTGGAAGAACTTGGCGCCCCGGCCTTCGGGCGGGTATTTTTGGGCGCGGCTGTGCCCGCAGCCTATTTTTGCCGCATGGAGGTGCCTCGTAACGTCTCGCGCCATTCCGAGTCCGGCGGACGAAGTTGGCCGGCGCCACCCCCCAAGGCTATAGCCCACCCGTTTTTGTGGCCGTTTTCCGCTGGACGAACTTGGCGCCCGGCCTTCGGGCGGGTATTTTTGGGCGCCGCTGTGCCCGCGGCCTGTTTTTGGGACACGGAGGTGCCTCGCAAACTCTCGCGCCATTCCGAGTCCGGCGGACGAAGTTGGCCAGCCCCACCACCCAAGGCTATAGCCCACCAGTTTTTGTGGCCTTTTTCCGCTGGACGAACTTGTTACCCCGGCCTACGGGCGGGTATTTTATGGCGCGGTTCTGCCCGCAGCCTATTTTTGGTACACGGAGGGGCCTCACAAAGTCTCGCGCCATTCCGAGTCCGGCGGACGAAGTTGGCGAGCCCCACCCCCCAAGGCTATAGCCCACCCGTTTTTGTGGCCTTTTTCCGCTGGAAGAACTTGGCGCCCCGGCCTTCGGGTGGATATTTTTGCGCGCGGCTGTACTCGCGGCCTATTTTTACCACATGGAGGCGCCTCGTAATGTCTCGCGCCATTCCGAGTCCGGCGGACGAAGTCGGCCGGCCCCACCCCCCAAGGCTATAGCCCACCCGTTTTTGTGGCCTTTTTCCGCTGGATGAACTTTGCGCCCCGGCCTTCGGGCAGGTATTTTTGGGGGCGGCTGTGCCCGCGGCCTGTTTTTGGGACACGGAGGTGCCTCGCAAAGTCTCGCGCCATTCCGAGTCTGGCGGACGATGTTGGCCAGCCCAACCCCCCAAGGCTATAGTCCACCCGTTTTTGTGGCCTTTTTCCGCTGGACGAACTTGGTGCCCCGGCCTTCGGGCGGGTATTTTCGGGCGCGGCTGTGCCCGTGGCCTTTTTTCGGCACACGGAGGTGCCTCACAAAGTCTCGCGCCATTCTGAGTCCGGCGGACGATGTTGGCCAGCCCAACCCCCCAAGGCTATAGTCCACCCGTTTTTGTGGCCTTTTTCCGCTGGAAGAACTTGGCGCCCCGGCCTTCGGGGGGGTATTTTTGGGCGCGGCTGTGCCCGTTGCCTATTTTTGGCACACGGAGGCGGCTCATAAAGTCTCGCGCCATTCCGAGTCCGGCGGACGTAGTTGGCCAGCCCCACCCCCCAGGGCTATAGCCCACGTGTTTTTGTGGCCTTTTTCCGCTGGACGAACTTGGCACCCCGGCCTTCGGGCGGGTATTTTTGGGCGCGGTTGTACCAGCGGCCTATGTTTGGGACACGGAGGCGCCTCGCAAAGTCTCGCGCCATTCCGAGTCCGGCGGACGAAGTTGGCCAGCCCCACCCCCCAAGGCTATAGCCCACCCGTTTTTGTGGCCTTTTTCCGCTGGAAGAACTTGGCACCCCGGCCTTCGGGCGGGTATTTTTGGGCGCGGCGGTGCCCGCGGCCTATTTTTGCCAGATGGAGGCGCCTCGTAATGTCTCGCGCCATTCCGAGTCCGGCGGACGAAGTTGGCCAGCCCCACCCCCCAAGGCTATAGCCCACCCGTTTTTGTGGCCTTTTTCCGTTGGACGAATTTGGCGCCCCGGCCTTCGGACGGGTATTTTTGGGCGCGGCTGTGCCCGCGGCCTGTTTTTGGGACACGGAGGTGCCTCGCAAACTCTGGCGCCATTCCAAGTCCGGCGGACGAAGTCGGCCAGCCCCACCCCCCAAGGCTATAGCCCACCCGTTTTTGTGGCCTTTTTCCGCTGGACGAACTTGTTGCTCCGGCCTTCGGGCGGGTATTTTTGGGTACGGCAGTGCCCGCGGCCTATTTTTGGGACACGGAGGTACCACGCAAAGTCTCGCGCTATTCCGAGTCCGGCGGACGAAGTTGGCCAGCCCCACCCCCCAAGGCTATAGCCCACCAGGTTTTGTGGCCTTTTTCCGTTAGACGAACTTGTTACCCCGGCCTACGGGCGGGTATTTTTCGGCGCGGCTCTGCCCGCAGCCTATTTTTGGTACACGGAGGGACCTCGCAAAGTCTCGCGCCATTCCGAGTCCGGCGGACGAAGTTGGCCAGCCCAACCCCCCAAGGCTATAGCCCACCCGTTTTTGTGGCCTTTTTCCGCTGGACGAACTTGGCGACCCGGCCTTCAGGAGGGTATTTTTGGGCGCGGCTGTTCCCAAGGCCTATTTTTGGGACACGGAGGTGCCTCGCAAAGTCTCGCGCCATTCCGAATCGGGCGGACGAAGTTGGCCAGCCCCACCCCCCAAGGCTATAGCCCACTAGTTTTTGTGGCCTTTTTCCGTTAGACGAACTTGTTACCCCGGCCTACGGGCGGGTATTTTTCGGCGCGGCTCTGCCCGCAGCCTATTTTTGGTACACGGAGGGGCCTCGTAAAGTCTCGCGCCATTCCGAGTCCGGCGGACGAAGTTGGCCAGCCCAACCCCCCAAGGCTATAGCCCACCCGTTTTTGTGGCCTTTTTCCGCTGGACGAACTTGGCGCCCCGGCCTTCGGGCGGGTATTTTTGGGCGCGGCGGTGCCCGCGGCCTATTTTTGCCAGATGCAGGCGCCTCGTAACGTCTCGCGCCATTCCGAGTCCGGCGGACGAAGTTGGCCAGCCCCACCCCCCAAGGCTATAGCCCACCCGTTTTTGTGGCCTTTTTCCGTTGGACGAATTTGGCGCCCCGGCCTTCGGACGGGTATTTTTGGGCGCGGCTGTGCCCGCGGCCTGTTTTTGGGACACGGAGGTGCCTCGCAAACTCTGGCGCCATTCCAAGTCCGGCGGACGAAGTCGGCCAGCCCCACCCCCCAAGGCTATAGCCCACCCGTTTTTGTGGCCTTTTTCCGCTGGACGAACTTGTTGCTCCGGCCTTCGGGCGGGTATTTTTGGGTACGGCAGTGCCCGCGGCCTATTTTTGGGACACGGAGGTACCACGCAAAGTCTCGCGCTATTCCGAGTCCGGCGGACGAAGTTGGCCAGCCCCACCCCCCAAGGCTATAGCCCACCGGGCCAGGCCTTTTTCCGTTAGACGAACTTGTTACCCCGGCCTACGGGCGGGTATTTTTCGGCGCGGCTCTGCCCGCAGCCTATTTTTGGTACACGGAGGGACCTCGCAAAGTCTCGCGCCATTCCGAGTCCGGCGGACGAAGTTGGCCAGCCCAACCCCCCAAGGCTATAGCCCACCCGTTTTTGTGGCCTTTTTCCGCTGGACGAACTTGGCGACCCGGCCTTCAGGAGGGTATTTTTGGGCGCGGCTGTTCCCAAGGCCTATTTTTGGGACACGGAGGTGCCTCGCAAAGTCTCGCGCCATTCCGAATCGGGCGGACGAAGTTGGCCAGCCCCACCCCCCAAGGCTATAGCCCACTAGTTTTTGTGGCCTTTTTCCGTTAGACGAACTTGTTACCCCGGCCTACGGGCGGGTATTTTTCGGCGCGGCTCTGCCCGCAGCCTATTTTTGGTACACGGAGGGGCCTCGCAAAGTCTCGCGCCATTCCGAGTCCGGCGGACGAAGTTGGCCAGCCCAACCCCCCAAGGCTATAGCCCACCCGTTTTTGTGGCCTTTTTCCGCTGGACGAACTTGGCGCCCCGGACTTCGGGCGGGTATTTTTGGGCGCGGATGTGCCCGCGGCCTATTTTTGGGACACGGAGGTGCCTTGCAAAGTCTCGCGCCATTCCGAGTCCGGCGGACGAAATTGGCCAGCCCCACCCCCCAAGGCTATAGCCCACCCGTTTTTGTGGCCTTTTTCCGCTGGACGAACTTGGAGCCCCGGCCTTCGGGCGGGTATTTTTGGGCGCGGCTGTACCAGCGGCCTTTTTTTGGCACACAGAGGCGCCTCGCAAAGTCTCATGCCATTCTGAGTCCGTCGGACGAAGTGGGCCAGCCCTACCCCCCAAGGCTATAGCCCACCCGTTTTTGTGGCCTTTGTCTGCTGGACGAACTTGGCGCCCCGGCCTTCGGGCGGGTATTTTTGGACGCGGCTGTGCCCGCAGCCTATTTTTGGCACACGGAGGTGCCTCGCAAAGTCTCGCGCCATTCCGAGTCTGGCGGACAAAGTCGGCCAGCCCCATCCCCCGAGGCTATAGCCCACCCGTTTTTGTGGCCTTTTTCCGTTGGACGAACTTGGCGCCCCGGCCTTCGGGCGGGTATTTTTGGGCGCGGCTGTGCCAGCGACCTAATTTTTGCTCACGGAGGCGCCTCGCAAAGTCTCGCGCCATTCCGAGTCCGGCGGACGAAGTTGGCCAGCCCCACCCCCCAAGGCTATAGCCCACCTGTTTTTGTGGCCTTTTTCCGCTGGACGAACTTGGCGCCCCGGCCTTCGGGGGGTCATTTTTGGGCTCGGCTGTACCCGCGGCCTATTTTTGGGACACGGAGTTGCCTCGCAAAGTCTCGCGCCATTCCGAGTCCGGCGGACGAAGTGGGCCAGCCCCACCACCCAAGGCTATAGCCCACCCGTTTTTGTGGGTTTTTTCTGCTGGACGAACTTGGCGCCCCGGCCTTTGGGCTGGTATTTTTTGGCGCGGCTGTGCCCGCGGACTATTTTTGGCACACGGAGGCGCCTCGCAAAGTCTCGCGCAATTCCGAGTCCGGCGGACGAAGTTGGCCAGCCCCACCCCCCAAGTCCATAGCCCACCCGTTTTTGTGGCCTTTTTCCGCTGGACGAACTTGGTGCCCCGGCCTTCGGGCTGATATTTTTGGGCGCGGCTTTTCCCTCGGCCAATTTTTGGCACCCGGAGGCGCCTCGCAAAGTCTCGCGCCATTCCGAGTCCGGCGGGCGAAATTGGCCAGCCCCACCCCCCAAGGCTATAGCCCACCCGTTATTGTGGCCTTTTTCCGCTGGACGAACTTGGAGCCCCGGCCTTCGGGCGGGTATTTTTGGGCGCGGCTGTACCCGCGGCCTTTTTTGGCACACGTAGGTGCCTCGCAAAGTCTGGCGCCATTCCGAGTCCGGCGGACGAAGTCGGCCAGCCCCACCCCCCAAGGCTATAGCCCACCCGTTTTTGTGGCCTTTTTCCGCTGGACGAACTTGGCGCCCCGGCCTTCGGGCGGGTATTTTTGGGCGCGGCTGTGCCCGCGGCCTAATTTTTGCTCACGGAGGTGCCTCGTAAAGTCTCGCGCCATTCCGAGTCCGGCGGACGAAGTTGGCCAGCCCCACCCCCCAAGGCTATAGCCCACCCGTTTTTGTGGCCTTTTTCCGCTGGACGAACTTGGCGCCCCGGCCTTCGGGGGGTCATTTTTGGGCTCGGCTGTGCCCGCGGCCTATTTTTGGGACACGGAGGTGCCTCGCAAAGTCTCGCGCCATTCCGAGTCCGGCAGACGAAGTTGGCCAGCCCCACCACCCAAGGCTATAGCCCACCCGTTTTTGTGGGTTTTTTCTGCTGGACGAACTTGGCGCCCCGGCCTTCGGGCGGGTATTTTTGGGCGTGGCTGTGCCCGCGGCCTATTTTTTGCACACAGAGGCACCTCACAAAGTCTCGCGCCATTCCGAGTCCGGCGGACGAAATTGGCCAGCCCCACCCCCCAAGGCTATAGCCCACCCGTTTTTGTGGCCTTTTTCCGCGGGACGAACTTGGCGCCCCGGCCTTCGGGTGGTCATTTTTGGGGTCGGCTGTGCCCGCGGACTATTTTTGGTACACGGAGGCACCTCGCAAAGTCTCGCGCCATTCCGAGTCCGGCGGACGAAGTTGGCCAGCCCCACCCCCCAAGGCTATAGCCCACCCGTTTTTGTGGCCTTTTTCCGCTGGACGAACTTGGCGCCCTGGCCTTCGGGTTGGTAATTTTGGGCACGGCTGTCCCCGCTGCCTATTTTTGGGACACGCAGGTGCCTCGCAAAGTCTCACGCCATTCCGAGTCCGGCGGACGAAGTTGGCCAGCCCCACCCCCCAAGGCTATAGCCCACCCGTTTTTGTGGCCTTTTTCCGCTGGAAGAACTTGGCACCCCGGCCTTCGGGCGGGTATTTTTGGGCGCGGCGGTGCCCGCGTCCTATTTTTGCCACGTGGAGGCGCCTCGCAACGTCACGCGCCATTCCGAGTCCGGCGGACGAAGTTGGCCAGCCCCACCCCCCAAGGCTATAGCCCACCCGTTTTTGTGGCCTTTTTCCGTTGGACGAACTTGGCGCCCCGGCCTTCGGACGGGTGTTTTTGGGCGCGGCTGTGTCCGCGGCCTGTTTTTGGGACACGGAGGTGCCTCGCAAAGTCTCGCGCCATTCCGAGTCCGGCGGACGAAGTTGGCCAGCCCCACCCCCCAAGGCTATAGCCCACCCGTTTTTGTGGCCTTTTTCCGCTGGACGAACTTGGCGCCCCGGCCTTCGGGGGGTCATTTTTGGGCTCGGCTGTACCCGCGGCCTATTTTTGGGACACGGAGTTGCCTCACAAAGTCTCGCGCCATTCCGAGTCCGGCGGACGAAGTTGGCGAGCCCCACCCCCCAAGGCTATAGCCCACCCGTTTTTGTGGCCTTTTTCCGCTGGAAGAACTTGGCGCCCCGGCCTTCGGGTGGGTATTTTTGCGCGCGGCTGTACTCGCGGCCTATTTTTACCACATGGAGGCGCCTCGTAACGTCTCGCGCCATTCCGAGTCCGGCGGACGAAGTCGGCCGGCCCCACCCCCCAAGGCTATAACCCACCCGTTTTTGTGGCCTTTTTCCGCTGGATGAACTTTGCGCCCCGGCCTTCGGGCAGGTATTTTTGTTGGCGGCTGTGCCCGCGGCCTGTTTTTGGGACACGGAGGTGCCTCGCAAAGTCTCGCGCCATTCCGAGTCCGGCGGACGAAGTTGGCCAGCCCCACCCCCCAAGGCTATAGCCCACCCGTTTTTGTGGCCTTTTTCCGCTGGA